>CAIGRF010140067.1:17523-29528 GCA_903798235.1 Fraxinus ornus
CTGTAGAATTTTCTCAATCTGGGGTTGAAATCAAATGGCTTAATCCCTTAAACAATCTCAATTTAACGAATTCCAATTTCACCAATCAATTAGGAATAGTAAAGACTGAAGCCTAAAGAGAAGACATGGCCTATTGGCCTTCTTCCACTCTGCTCACGTACCAAATTGCCAATTGAGTTCCAGTAACCTTCAATACTAAAGCAATGCCAATGGCCCAATAAAATTATACAATACTTAGACCTTAGTTACTTACCAAATTCCAGACTCCAGACTGTAACTCAATGTCTCAATCACAGAAATCCGAGAAGCGAGAACTGATGGATGGTGGCGGCGGAGGTTTGAGAATAGCGAGACGGATGTAGCGGTGGCGACAAATGGTGAAGAGAGTGAAGAGGAAACGGCGAGAAGAATGATTCGATATTTCAATGACTGAGAGGTGAGAGGCGAGAGGCGAGAGGCAAGAGTTGAGTTGAAGTCTTGAATAAATGGCAAAAAGAATGAAGAGTGGGGGTTTTATTAGGCTTTTTCCTTTTGGGTTGGGAGTATATATATATATATTTTTTCAGCCCAATGGTGTATTGGTTTTTTTTTGTGTGTGGCCCCTAAAAATTTGTGGCCCAAGGCCACTGCCTTAGTGGCCTTGGGCCAGGGCCGGCCCTGATCATATACATCAGACTCTGCGTCTCGAGGCTAGGTTCCAGAAGTATTATTTTGAGAACCGAAAACTTCAATTAACTCTGAATTTTCAGGTATCTTCAATGACCACTTTTCCGGGACACTACTGTGAGTAAAATATGTTCGGTGTTAGAGGTTGATTCACCCAAACTTCACCAGAGGCGCAGGGTTCTAACCTCCCTCCATGTCAAATTGAAGATGTGGATGCTTCAGCGCCTATTTCTTTTCGCAAACACGGTGATGATTTCTAGATACATGGTGCTAAGAAATCAAAGAAGCAGTGATGATTTTTTGTTTTGCCCTCCTTGTTTTGGGTTTGAGATGGGTAAAGGGTGGGGATGGGGTGAGACGAAGAAGACGATTGTGCTTTTTTTTTAACTTAATTAGTTTAATTATTTTATTTAATGTGATAAATATAAAATTACTCTTTTGCCCATTTTTTAAATATTAAAAATATGGTCAAAGTTAATTTTTTTTTGGTTAATTGACGAGATTGTTGATGGAAACTGAAATGTTTGTGAGATTGTTCTCCGTGTTTACCTTACTGAGTGTGGTGATCCGACTGTTCCGATCAGCGGTTGCTACCTACAAAATGAGGTAGAAGCTTTCTCCTCGTTGTAACTTCGGCGTGAGAATCAGTAATCGATTTTAAAAGTGGTAAGATAGTATAATGCGAATTCATGTAGTTTGGGTTTCAAGAAGAAAATACCTTTCTCACATTGGGGTATTTATAGACACCCATTGTTACGCACGCGTACGACAGTGAACGGTACCACGTGTCCCATGTTTGGTTCCCCTCTTTCCTACATTCTGGTGGAAATGATCCCCACTACCCGAGTGGTCGGTTATGCCCACGTTTGCGATTGAACGATTCTTGCCCAGCTCATTGTCTTTGCATGGTTAAGTGTGGTGTTGAACTTATTGTGATAGGTAGCTTATATAAGCGTAGAGGGCCTCATGGGGGACGACGGCCCCATAGAGGTAGACAACTTTATGTTGGTAGACAGTCCAAGTGAATGTAGAGGGTCTCATGGGGGTCGACGGCCGCGTAGAGGTAGACAGTCTTATTGGGGTGACGGCTTCATGGTGGTAGACATGAAGCGTATCTCGGAGAACATTGGCCTTATTTACCCACGAGTCAAATTATCGATGCTATATTATATCAGAAATCGTCAAGAATGGTTTCACCTACAACGTTTGAAAAGTTTAGGTGTGACGGCTGCAATAAATCAAATGTTTGGAGAAAGTCTTCTAGTGTTTCAAAGGTTTGGAGCTTTTGCTGCAATTATCCCATTTTTTCATACTAAATGAAAAACATATGCCAAATGTGATATATATTAGGTTAAGATCGATTCGAATACGAAAGAGAGAGCAAGAAACTTTAAGGGTCTGTTTGATTGCAGGGGTGGAAAATGGATGGAAAAAAATGTTTTACAAGGAAAATAATTGCCTATAAATTGTTTTTCAGAGAATTGTTAATTAAGTGTTTTTGATTGGTAATCTTTTTGTTCACGTTTGATTTTATTTTACATGAAAATTGTTCATTAAAATGAATTTTTTTTACAATTGGTTATGAAATTTGTTACAATTGCCAAAAAAAAAAAAAAAATTGCTCGAAAACTATATTTTCATCAAAGTTTAATGTTCGTTTAGCTTCATTTTACATGAAAATTGTCAATTAAAGTGAATTTTTTTTACAATTGGTTATGAAATTTATTTCCATTGCTTAAAAAAAATTAAAAAAAAAGTGGCTAGAACGTGGAATTCATGGTGGGAAAATGAATTCCCAAGTTTAGAGGATAACAAGCGCGTGGGGGTGGGTGAGAAAAAACAACACAAAAGTGTCCACGGAAAATTTAACAAATCAAACAGGGGCCGATTTGTATGTATCTTAAAACATTGAATTGAAAAAATATTAGTTTTGAAGTTAAAAGTTTCTTGATGTTGTAAAACAGTAGATAATTATGAATGAGCATTTGATTTTGTATATAACTTTCTTATTTACTCTAAAAGAATATATTTTTAAGTCCTTGTTTGATATAGATTAAAATCAGATTTTTAGAAAATTTTAATAAAAATTGATTAATTGTGTGGTCAAAAATTATAGTCTCAAGAAATATATAATTGAAAAGGTGTGAATCCCATTAAATGCATAATTGATAAAATTAATTGTTAATTTTGACTTGAAATTTTAATTGAATTTTAATACAAACCATGTGGAGGCTAAAATTGCTACTCTTGTAAAAACTTTACGAATAAGTGTCGCTATAATAATAAATTTATGCGCTCGAAATTTGTTTTTAACTGTACATTCTTTAATAAAATAATATTAAACGTAAATAAAAAAAATTCTTTATTTTTAACCGCACATTCCCCAAAAATCACTTTTAAAAGTGCATTTTTTTTCTCTCAAAATGGGTCTCAAACAAGGGCCAAAATTTAACGTGCATCACATTGCATGTTTAAGCAATTATTATTTATATTTATGTTAGCGAGATTATTAATTTAGTAAAATCTTTTTAGATATGTCGTGTAACAATGTAAGAATACTCGAGAGCAAAAAAAACGACTTAAGAAAATATAGATAGAAAGACACGGGATTTTGTTAAAATGTCAATGTCAAGTTCAACATTATTGAATGATATTCAACGAATTAATAAAACCTTACAACTGAATTTATCAGCCTCGTCGTCTCAATCTTAGGCAATTTCTTTCTTCCCTTCCTTTCCCGTCGTCTGCTGCTGTGATTACTGATCACAGCAGAATGACCGGACATAAATACGCAAAACCGACATGAGACACATTTTTGAGGACAAAGAAACAAAATACTTTTAGTAACGAGTCTCAGGTTATGCAGTAGCCCGCCATTCCTTCTTGATCTCAAATGTATAGTTCATCTCCAAGTAGCACCGGTTGTCATCATCAAGAAACTGCACAAACGACATCAAAGAGACGGAAATGTTAATAAGAATGAAATTATGTATCGTCCAGTGTCTTGAAAATGTAAAAGAATATGGAGATCTGTAATCTTCTTGACTAGCACAAGAGCAGGACAAACGTAAATTCAGGTTCTGAACTCATTTTCCGAAGACACTGCTCAACGATCACAGCAGTTCTAACCTGTTATAGTGAGATCGAGCTCTTATATATTAAGAAATTAACTTTTCTGAACTAACTATCCGACTACAGATAGTTGCATATTACTTAAGCTTCTGATATGAAAGATTGACAGGCAAATTGTCATAAAGCAATAGATAACAAGAGAACATTTTGTTTCTAGCATTAATCTGTATCCAATTTCTGAGTTAAAGCGATGAGAATTCGACAGATATAACAAGAGATGATCAATGGTTGAATCCACCTGTGTTTTAGCAGAATACGATCCTCTAGCAAACATGCCTGATGGGGTCGTCTCCTCCGGCATCTCATGTGTATAAGGTTCAGATTGAGGGCTGAAGGTTCCAATCATTTCTTTTGTGCTGTCCACTGAAACAATGTTTGTGAAAGCGTAAATTTCAATCAAAAACTTCAATGATTACATCGATTTTAAATAAGAAACGCGGAATATGAGGAAAGTGAACCTTTGATGCCAGTTTTCCAAACAGTGTTCCTGTACTTGAGGCCTGAAACAATATTGTTGCTGACCTGGAAAGTAAATTTAAGGCTGTAACGACTTCCCTCTTTCAAAGTAAACCAGGAGCCTTTCGGGTTTCCACTCTCGGGGATTATAAGCAAAATATCATTTCTACCCTGGGATTTAATGGCCAGACTCAAGATTTTGACATCTGGATCCAGAGTTTCTACAATGAGTCAGTGATGACAAAAGAAGGTCAATAACCACAACCAAAAATGAGTCATCGTGCAATTTGACTTATATTGATAAAGTGTCCATGTGATTGACCTACCGTCTCTAGCTCACCGGTGAGATTGACCTACAGTCCTTCGCGTATATATAAGACCAAATCCATTCAATTTCTGAAAAAAGGTTACTAATTTTTAACTTTTCAAGGAATTTTCGACCTTGTTCCGCAAGAGCAAGTTAGAAAGATTGAGGAATAAAACCATCTAATTTGATTCGTTTAGATTGAGTGTCATAGCATACTCTCCAATCCGAGGATGATTTTCATGTAACATTTTTTTTTTATAACTGTGGATGTACAGGCCAGAGCGTACATCGACTAATCCCACGAGACCAGGTACTCACCTCAGTAGCCCTGAGGGAGATTTTCACGTAACATACTATTAAAGAAAAGGTTAGGTCCTAGGGAAAATGTTGAACTTCGTTCTTTAGGTTCAATAATTTTAAGTTGATTTTCCTCCCACAAAATGTACATTCTTTCATCTAAACAGATGTAACAAAATCCATCGACATTTGATGAATTTTACTGTGCAAGCTTTAACAGGCAATTTATAAAATAAGAAAAGACAAGTTTTAAAAAGAAAAAAGAATACCTCCAACAGCATTCACATCAACACTCCCAAGAAGTTGTTCTTTCCACCTCCTCAAACTTTCATCCTCCTAAATTCACAAAACATTATTACACAATGAAATGGAAATTAAGAAACATAAATTAAGGAAAAACACAAACCTTATCCTTCTCAGACAGTTCTTTTAGAGTGCATTGAGGACCCAACTGGATTTTAGACTCAGTATCTTCATCATCTTCATCCTCAGTTGTATACAGAGAACCCTCACTCATTTGCCTGCTAACCCTCCCAGTAGTATCAGGCTCAATTTCAGAGTCAGCATGATCTGCACCTGTTGGGTCCCCCTCTTTACCCTCCTTGTTTTCGTCAAATCCCATGGCTCCAACAGCCAAAGACATCAACAATCACAATCAAGGTTTTGGTTCAAGAATGGAAGATTTCATAAATAGAACCCACCCACCCACCTACCCAATGCAACGAAACTGAAAGAACAGAGAGATAGAGGGCAAAACAGAAAGCGAAAAGAATCTGCTTTTATATAGAATAGTAAAGAAACAAAATTGAGGGTAATAAAAAACTATTACAGTGAGTAAAAAAAGAAGAATTCAAGAAAGGATAAACAAGCCCTACAAAGGATAAGGCTTCTAAGAGCCAAAGAGAAAAAGACACCAAGAAAAAATAATAATACTAAAAGAAAGAAAGAAAGAGAAAGCGAGAGAATTTATGAACTGAAGGAATTGGTCATGTGGTTGTGAATAAATGAATCGCCAACAGAGAAATGGTGGGTA
Organism: Fraxinus ornus; assembly: GCA_903798235.1. Taxonomy (NCBI): domain Eukaryota; kingdom Viridiplantae; phylum Streptophyta; class Magnoliopsida; order Lamiales; family Oleaceae; genus Fraxinus; species Fraxinus ornus. Next base: position 23,415 of record CAIGRF010140067.1, read on the forward strand.
GGGCGTGGGGAGATCGTGAAGGTCACTTAGTTTCAAAAAAAAAAAAAAAACACGATTCAATGGGACTCCAACACGGCAACACAGCCAGCCTAGGATTGGATGGATNATGTCCCGTGGAATTAGTCGAGGTGCTCGCAAGCTGGCCCGAACATCCACGATTATCCCAAAAAAATAAAAAAATTCAAATCAATAATCATTTTTACACTGTGTCTGATAAATTTGAACTAAATAAAACTATAATGAATTATAATATCATATGCATGCAGAATAGATTATTAGTTTTTTTGATCAATTTTATTCGAAGCACGTGTTAGTAATTGAAAAAGAAAAGTCTGAATTCTTGAATAAGAAAAGAAGATAATTCTTGATGCCAAAAATTCTGGGAGTTTGACCTTAAAAAAAAAATAAAAAATAAAATAAAATAGCGAGGCTTCGAATCTACCAAGAATAACCGAAACGAATTCATATTTTCTTGAAATATATATAAATACGACAAATTCTATTCGCGATAATCATACGTCACTCTAATGTCAATCAAATAATTGTACTATAATTTATTCAATCGAATAAGGGAAAAATCATATGTACAGAAATTTTTTTTTACAGATATTTTACACCCACTCACATGTGTGGAGTGGAGTCCACCGAAATAAAAAATGAAAAAAATACCCACCCCTCTGCATTGTGTGTATCTGTCACCGTTCTATAAAACCATACTTCTGTACATGAAGCAGTGTTCTATTTCGATTATATTCCAACCTGTAGTAGACTTGACACGAGGTTTCTAACTGAGACGTATGATTGGATTGTTAATAATGAAGCATGATTTTATTATTCTTCCTGTTGTCAATTATGCCAACATAATCAGATAATATGGTGAAATGTCACTAACCAACATTTCATAGTGTATTCACACTAAGCATTTTCAACTTATTTTTCTTCTTTTTCTTTTTTGGATTATCCCACCCTTCTTGCCAAACATGTCGTAAACTTACGGGCTATTGCTTGCACCAAAAGGGCATTATTATATCAACCGCGTGCATACAAGAGGAAAGTGTGAAGGACAAAATTTTTAGATAAATCACATGAGAACACCAAACACCCTCAACCAATTGAAGATCTTCCACAAAGTAGGCTCAGCTAGCATTTTAAATATGAAGTCATCGTGCTCGCTAAACTGTACCAAAATCGGTATGAAACAATGTTTCTACGTTTCGGAGGAGAAATTTTCACAATAGGCTGCATCAAATTGCACCTAGAAATAAGTCAGTCAATCTCTTCCCCATTTCCCTACAACTCGCTCTTTGGCTGAAACACCTGCAGTCACTTCCTGTTGAGGAATAGTAGCAACATCGGTATGACTACGACCATATACCATATTTGTTATCTTTGACATCAGAAGGGTGAACCCAGTCCGCGTTCCCCGCAAAGCAAACAACAAAGGATTGAAAATGACGGCAAGTAATACATCCCCTTTTGCAACTATCAGACACTGTAGATGAACAGACAAATATAGGAATAAGATTCCAAAAGGGGCAAGAAGGAAAAATGCCCAAATAAAAGTCACGGAAGAAGAGCTAGAACAAGTGCTTACCATGACCAGGATACCCAAAATCGTAAGACTTGCTTGCTGTGCTTCCTGCCAGAAATGATCGCCATTGGATCCACCAAATCGTCCTCCCCATCCAAACCAACCACCTCCTCCTGATTTATTTCCTCCACCTGCTTCTTCTCTATTTTTAATTTCCTTGTCCCACTTCTCAAACTCCACTTTCTTTCCACCTAGGGCACTTTCTAAAGCTTTTCTAGCCTGTTCCTGTGATTCAAAATCACACGAGGTAAATTAACAAGACAAAAGAAAAGTATGAAAACATAACAAAGCAACAATGGAGTGATACTTGGTGCTAAAATGCTCACGACACCATATAAGTCCTCCAGATCTTTTAAATACTTCCAAACCATAAGTCTTACTCTTTTATTTGATGTACCCGAATTCCCTTTCTATAAAAATAATCCTCAGTCCAAAGTTGCTGATTTTAGCGGTCAAAGCAGGATAGTTTTGCATAGGAACATATTATACAATGAGAGTAATTGATAGAAGATATCCATTCATACACATTAGCTCCCAACATGTAACGCATAAAAAAGATTTATTGACAGGTATTGAAAATGTTCTGTGATCTGCTTCTGATGAGGCTTAGGTTGATGCCAAGCTGGAGTTGTGCCTATAGCGAACCCGCCAAAATTGAGATAGGATATTAAAAGTACCCAGTGCCGAGAAATAGAAGATAGTAGTGAAAGGTATGTGTCAGCAACAGAATATATATCGATGCATAAAGGAATTCACTTGAGTAAAAGCTGAAACAACAGATGAAAGCTGAAGTTTGATCAAAGAAATCTGTTTAGATGTACAAATATAAGAGCTTAAAGCCATTGTAAAGACAATTTTAAGTTACTAAAAAAATATGATGTGTGAAAGATGAAAAAGAGTTAAAAAGCGTGAACATACAAACTAAAAGGTTAACTAAAAGTATAAAAACTTGAAAGAGCAAAAATTGAGTTAGTAAACAATATTTAGTCATTAAGTTTCAGATATAATCAGAAGAAATCCTCACAGATGGTATTGATGCAATTACAGAAGTTAGTTTCACACATTTTTGCTAGATTCAAACTTGCAGCTTAATGTGATTCACCTCTTCATATTTTTGACTTCTGTTAAGCAACAACATCTTCGCAACCATGTATGGAAATTGAGGCCTAGTTTTCCCAACTGACACAATTCGTGAATAAACAACTTTCTAAACATCATATTTCGATTCCCGAAGAAGGCCGGCTTTTTCTTAAAATTTATCTGCTGATCTCTTATGCAGAAAAAAAATTCAAATCTAATAGACGCTAGGGCTTAATCTCATATCGATGAAGAATACGCCACAAGTACAAAAAGAGTTATACAAACTAGGGCTGGACAAAAGTCCCGAACCGAACCCAAACCGAATCGAACGGTTCTTCATAAATTAAATACCCGAACGGGTACCCGAATTGAGAACCGAACGGTTTGGGTCGGGTCTCGGATCTAGACCAAGAACCGAATAAGACCTGAATCTAAATAAATTTTTTTTTTTTATATTGGATTAATTAAATTTTTTAAAACAAATTAACACATTAATCTAGCCAAATTTATTTTTTATAATATATTTATTTACTAGGTTGTTCAAGCCCATTTGAAAAATTATTTACAAAACCCAATTTGCTATTTAGTTGCCTGTTCAAGCCCATTTTAAAAAATTGAAACCCAATTTGCCATTTATAACTTTATATAAAATTAAAACAAATTCTCAAACCCTTACCCTGTGCACGATCTTTTGTCGAGTTCTTCAAGTTCTTCCAAACCCTTACTCTGTGCACGATCTTTTGTCGAGTTCTTCCAAATGAATTATTAATGTGGATCATCGATATTTTAATATTAGTATCTACTTTTTGGTATTTGTGTTAATTGAATTAATCTTATTGAACATCTTGTTATTTATGTGTTTTTAAATTATGCTACGTTAATTTGTAAAAGTTACGAATGAAAATGTCATTAGTTGTATTTATGTAGTGTTGTTGTAAATGTTAAAAAAATTTAATTATGGTATGGAACCGAACCGAACCCAAACGGTTCCATAATTATATTTGGACCCGACGGTTCCATTTATTAAATACCCGAAAATTTTGGAACCGAAAAAACCCGAACCGAACCGACCCACGGTCAGCCCTAATATAAACAATCATGACATGTATATTGGAACTTGCAAGTACCAGTAAATTAAGAAAGAAAAAATGCGCAATTGACATGCAGTCTACACAAAAGTTTTTATATTTATTTGTACCAGCTTCATTAACCTTGAATAACATTTGGGGCATCTGTTGAAGCCAATTCAAATAGGATAGATTTCCACATTTTCATTTCAAAGATTTACCTGTAACAATCTCCCAAACCATTCAAAATTCTCATATACCAAAATTACATCTCTCCTCACCCTAACACAATTAGATAATCACTACTAGAAACTTCAATACAAAAAGTGATCAAAAAATTTAACAATAAAAGCAGCATTTACATATTAGTATTTCCTTCTTCCTACTCAAATTGAGCGTTCATTCCTACTTTCAAGTGATCGTTATCTATCTATGGAGAAAAAACAAATTGATTTCATATTTTTTTTTTCCTTCCCTCTAAATTTCATACAAAATCCAGAACGCCGAGGAACAATCTCCCAAACCATTCAAAATTCTCATCGTCCAAAATTACATCTCTCTTCACCCTAACACAATTAGACAATCACTACTCGCAACTTCAATATAGAAAGTGATAAAAAATAATAATAATAAAAACCGCGTTTACATATTAGTATTTCCTTCTTCCCACTCAATTGCGTGTTTATGCCTACTTTCAATTGATCGTTATCAGTGTACCGAAAAAAACAAATTGATTTCACCATTTTTTTCCCTTCCACTTAATTTCATCCAAAATCAAGAACGGCGAGTAATAGTAGAAAAGGAAACTAAAAAAAATCAAAATTGCAATTTAACAAAATAAAGTAAAGTGAAGGAAAAGAATTGAGCTAAATACCTTTTTGCCATTGTCAGAGAATAGACAAGAAAACCGTCCGCTGCACTTGAGGCTGTGTTGGAGAGAAGTCCAGCTGCGAGTTGACTGAGTCGGGGCGGTGAGTTTAGACAGTGTCGAAACGGGTTGGTGGCTTGAGATTTGAGTTGCGTTAGGGATTGGCGGGGGCGGGCGGAGGCTCAGAACCTGCGCCATGGTTCTCTGCACCGGTTATTCTGCTCTTGCTATATATACCTAGGTAAAAGGAATATGACGTCAATCCCCAAATCCTCTCACCCAACTGGCCAAGTGCCAACTGTGCTACAACCAAAACCAAAGTTTCTTTGTTGTTCATTTCATTTCTATGATGGTTAATTTTGCAGGAGATCACTCAACTATTATTACAATGACAATTAAGTCATTGAACTTCAATTTACACGGATTAACTAATTTCAATTCAATTTAACAATTAAAATTTAAACCACTTCATTAATACTATGAAAGGCAATTTTTTTTTTAAAAAAAGATTGCAATTAAAACTAATCTATGCATACATAAAAATCTACATGCACTAAGCTAATTAAGTCCAAAATAGAAATTAGACCTAATATTATTAGAAATGTCCAAAAAAATATCATGCTCGTAATGCAAAACCATGAAAAAGATTATCTTTTTTAACAGTTTGGGGAATGATTACCCGCAGAATATATGATTTATGCTCCTTTAGGTTGTTTAAGTTTTGTGGGCTGGCATCTGTTTGCACTGAACTTTGGAACAGGGGATTACTGTTAGGGGCGGATCCACATGAGGTCATGTGGGGTCAAATGACCCCACGTGGTTTTTTTTTTTTTTTTTTTCAGAACTTGTGAGAGAGAGGATTTGGGAATATTATTTGGAATATTGTTTTTTTTTTTTACCATCATTAAATTTATGATCGAACTTTATTTGCGATTGAATATTTTGTTTTGCTTATTAGTTTATTAAGCTTTATGCTCATAGATTACCTAGTTAAGAAAAATATGAATACATATTGCATACTTTAATTTAATGGCCCAAATTTAATGGACGTTTCAAGCTTCCAAAAACTCCGACCTCGATTAGATTTCATCTGCACTGAACAATATTCCTGGCTCCACCTCTAAATATTTGCATATTAAGGGGTGTGTTTGAGCCACATTATTTTGGAAGAATGTATTCTGGAATAGTAGATTGATGGAAAATGTGTGGTTGAAAAAAAAGGAAAAGTTATTGTTGTGATGGAAAATATTATTTTATTGAAGAATGTGTGATTGAAAATGAGTAGAAGAATGAAAATGAAAATTTTAATATGTACCAAACATGGACTAAATATTTGGTCACAGATAACCAAATACTTGGTCACACACCACCTACAATAATCACCAACGTCGTCGCCCCCGCCACAAAATCGACACCCTCACACGACCACCACTGCCACCATAGATCCACCAACAATAACCACCAACGCACAGCATACCACTCAATAGAAAAAAAAAAAAAAAAAAAAA
>CAIGRF010140076.1:14061-28188 GCA_903798235.1 Fraxinus ornus
TTCTCAAAACCCTAAGGACCCCCTTTAACGTGAGTCACTCTACAGTCGCCTATCCAACGGTGTTGGAGGTGACACGTGGTGACATCACAGGCGTCCAAGATATTTGGTAAAAAATGGAACACGATTTTAGCTAAAAATTGGACCAACACGTTTTCTTTCAAAAATAAACATATAGATAGTGGGCTGAGTTTCATTTCCAGCTGGGCCATCATGGTGGAGCCCAATAGTCATTGCATCATTGTGCCACTAAAATTCCTTTCAAACAGCCAACACAAAAATCATAAATCCAGAGTCAAACACAAGCCTGCAGCGTGAGATTGTACTTTGTAGATAACTTGTTAACAGTAACAAGAAGTGTCTTCAGCTGCATGGCACTCACTGGATGTACAAACAAGAAACAAAATTCTCTGATAAGAAATTAGTTCTCTTATGTGCAACAAACATGGACTTCACATCGTTCCACCTACGGATATAGACTATAAAGAAATGAAACTACATTTTCTTTACTCTGTTTTATCCTTTGAGCTAGATGAAGAGGGTCGTGTACATTTTGACTTACAGTACAGGATTTAGATAGATCATCCATAGGATGTTTACCCAGGTTCGAGATAGTTGCTCGACCTGTTCACTTAAGTTGTGGATGAGAAGTTTAAGCTCAGCCAAGTCAGATTTCATAGACGTCATGTCACTCGAGAGATTGACAATCTAATGTGATAGAGCGCAACATCATCTTCACAGTATGTATGTTTAGTGATTGATACGGGGAACTAATAGAAACTACTGGAAAAGAAAACACTTAAAGTAAGTCTTCAAAATAACGTAAGGATAATCCTTGCCAAACACAAGCAAGTCCCCAATGATGTCCTTTCACAGTCGGCAATGTGGCGGCGCAGAGAAGAGGTTCATGACACAGGAGGCATGGGCAAGATAACGATAGAATGTCTGATCAGGGAAGAATGTAGCAGGTATGGTGGCTGGCTTCAGATGGTCAATTTGTGGTGGGATATTTGACGGAAGAACCTGATGATGGTGACGACAGTAGGACTGATGGATCACGATGACTGGAGATGAGTGCATAGGCGAACTTGATGTAAAGCAAATTATGCTGAAACACAATATAATGCTACTTCAATTCTATTAACCACTTCAGTTTTCTCCTGTTATGGACAAATATGAGGTTTATCTGCCTTTCAAACCTTTTTTAGAAAGTTAAGCAGTTCACGTTCCAAGAAGATGCAAGGCTAGCTGGATTACTCGGCTCCGAGTCATGAGCCAATTCAAAAATCAGTTTCCCTCCAGAGTCCAGCCATCTAAATGAGTAAATGTTAGCCGATTTAGTTCAAAACTCAGCTTCAAAATGTGGTGTGAAAAAATCCAGTAGTGCAATATTTTTAACTTGTATTATCTAGCTATACTAAATTGGTTAAGTTTGTCATCTCCCCGACTCCCAGTAACTTTGAAAGGTGTACCTCCTCTTGTAAGGGGTCATAATGATCAGACTCGGACAACTGTGTATCAAAAATACATATATCATCAAAGTCATAAGATCATGTACGAGGACTGATATATCTAGCATCGTCAAGGAAGTTGTTGACATGATGACGAGAATCGACATTGAAGTTCCAGTGAACAATAGTTGTAACTTTAATGGTACTACAGTAGCAAAGTCAGTTGTTGTCGGGCAGTGGCGGACCCACATGGGGTCTTGTGGGATCAAATGACCCACAAATTTATTTTTTTTTTTTACCTAAAAATTTTTGAATTCTCATTTTTGACCCCACAAGAAAAATGGTCTCGGTCCGCCCCTGTTGTCGGGTGCATCTCGACTCACACATAAAGTGTTATAATCTGACTATATGTCTCAAAGAGAAGCTCAGTGAGATAATATGTTTGTAAGGTTGCACACTTGAATAAATTTGAAGAGACTTTGTGAAGCTTCACTTGAGATTGATTTTGGACCTTTCTCGCCCAGCACACATTGTGTTAAATTCGAAAATATAAATTGTCGCATTACTATAGAATTATAGTGTCGTGTGGCGATAAAAAAATTTTACTATTCAAAAATTCATCCCAAAAAAAAAAAAAAAAAAAAAAGGAAATGTTTGAAATTTGTAAATTTCGTAGAATTATAACTCTCCTAGGTAAAACGAGAGATGTAAATATAACGTTAGTAAAGTAGCAAATTTCCTTCTTGTGTAAGCTTCAGCCCGAAATCGTTACAATCGACATGGTCTCGGAGAGAGACTGTGAAATAGATATGTTTATGAAGATGTAAAACTACTTGCAAGTTGCACCTGAACAGATATAGAAAGAGTTTATGAAGCTTCGTTATTTCTTGAGATTGAGTTTCAGCCTTTTGTGGTGTAGTTTAAATAAAATGCCACGGGCTCACATCGTACTAAGCTTGAAAACATAAATTATCGCGTTACTATTAATTACAACGTTAAGCCACAATAAAGGGTAAAAAAAAGCTCTCACTTATTTAAAATTTAATCCCATAATATAAGATAATAGATGAAATTTGTAAAAAAGTAAATAAAAAAATAAATTGGACTTGTAACTCTCTTAGGTGAGACGTATATTTTGGTACTTCTTTCTTTTGAATCTCAATAGATAAAAATAAAATTTTCAATAATTATATTACGACATTGTTTGGTAGGAATTATCAAATTTTAATCTAGGTTAATAATTAATTTTAATCAATACTTTTTATGGGATCTTCAATTTTTAATTATACATTTTATCCACTTAGCTATATATTAACTTTTATAAAAATTTACTTAAATTTTTTATTTCAATCGTTATAAAATTGGTAAAACTAGATATTAACAATACAAGGGAGGGCCAAATGAGAGTAATTGTTGTCACCAGGTGGGTAGATTAATTTTGATTGATTGTTCAGAATTGACGCTTGCTTGTATTGTAATTAATTATGTTAATTTTACCCTGATTGACCTTTCTTTCGTCTTTTCTACTTCTCTTTGCCCCTTCTGGTACCATAATTCATTTTCCACAAATCAATTCCCAGTTTTTCCTTTTCCAGAGGTAAAGGTTTCTTTCATTAATTTTTAGTCATTTTGCATTAATCTTGTCCGGTTTATTCGATTACAGTTGAATTTTATTTGTTTCTTCTTCTGGGATTTATGCCTTCGTTTCAATTTGTTGATTTTTATAATAGGAAGTTGTTTGCTTTATGAATGATGAACTCACGGATATAAGGATTTATTTTGTGGGTATTACTCCATTTTGCTGGACGAGATGATTTAGTTAACAGTTTCAAGATTTTTGTATAACAGTTAATGTGTAGAAAATAGAAAGATAAACTCCATTAACCTGATCGATAATTTATATCTACATAGTACCCTAAATCCCTCGTCCATACACGAAGAAGAAGAAGAAGAAACAAATTATCCCTACAATGACATAAAGATGAATTCTAGACTCGATAGTTTTGTTCTGATTACCATGTTCTGAGTTTTTGACAATATTAGATTCTTGCGTTTTAATCCATTTAAAAGTAGTGAAAATTGGTCTCAAATAAATTTGGTATAGCGGCAATATTCTAAATTCGGAGTTCTTTTTTTAATTTACAAAGCAGGTAGGCTTGTAGTCACAGTGGAAGGGAGCATCTCTGGACATAAGACTTATTAGCTCCATCAGAGCGATCATGGATCAGAGTAATTAACATGATTTTTGCTTTTCCTTTGGTTAATTGTAAATATGATTTCACACTTGATATGGAACTTGGTTGAGGATCAGATTATCAGCTTGAGTTTCATTGTGGCCTTAGCTTAACAAGTAACATACGAAATTAATCTTTTAAATTGAAATTTTTTTCAGCTCAATTAATTTTAAAATATGCTTATAGTCTGAATTTTGTACCTATTGGTGGTGAAGTTAATTTCCAAGAATTGCTTGTCAATATCGAGTGCAATCACTATGTCCTGCATTTTGTGTAGAGAACTTTGGTTACCTCTGTGCTAGACAAAATCAATAATGTAGATAAAGGCAATTAAAGGGTTGCAATAAACATAAATTTTCCCTTCTTTATTTTTTAACAACTTTATTGTTTTAAATCTCAATATACTCAAATAATTTACCATCTGGTTAGCTTTGTTACCTCTGTATATTCACCATTAACCATATAAACCACATAGCATGGAAAGAGAGAGATCATGGTATTTTGAAATTAGAAAAAAGAGAGAAGATTCAGTTTTCTTGTGCTGGAGTAGTTGGGAGACACCAGCTGAAAAGTCACTGATGCTGTGAAATAGTTCCTGTAGTTTTCATTGTGAGACAAGTTATGTATACAGAGTTAGTGTGAACAAAATTAAAATTAAAGACACTGCCTCCTAATTCTACAAAGTGGAACTTCTTGGCGTTACAGATTCTACTGTTGAGGAGGGAAAGGATAGAAAGCACTTTGAACTGGTTAAATCAGTTTCAGCTAAGCGTCTTGATCTTTTGAGACCATCAGCTCGATATTTTTCAATGTTTAAAGGTAGTTATTCTCATTTGCGATACAATACATTATATAAAGTAGTTTCCGATGCAGTGTCAATATACCTTCATGTAGTCAAAATTGTCTTGCAAATTGCCATAACCAAGGACCAATTCCATGTGTCACGTGAGCAGTGAAATTGTATGATGCATTGATCTCCATATTTTCAGATTCTAACTTGCGGTATACTAAGTATGGACAAGAGTCACACTCACTCGATAGCTTTGAATTGTATACCATTTTGCCTTCAATTACCAATTACCAAAACCTTTGAATTTTTTGCAATAAGAACATATATTAAGCAATTTCTGTATCTTTTCCACTTGTTATCTACACTTAAGACTTGATTTGAGCAACCCTTCTAGTTTGGATGAGCTTATCTCTTTTACTTGTTTAATTACACTCTCTTTCTCCAGCTCGTTCTCAATTTGGTACCTCTGCTTCTGTTCATTTAGACTTTTCACCTTTAAGTTACTGCTTGCAACATTTTGCGCAAATGTTCTCACAATGGTCTTGGTTGGACATCTAGTTTTATGCAAAAATCTTCTTTCACGTGTATTTAGTATTTACAGATGATGTCATGATCGACTCCTATTCAATGCTCAACTTTTGACTTATAATCTTGTGAGAATAATAGGACAGAGAGTGGATGCTGCAGACCATGAAAAGGAAAAGTATACTCCGATTAGAGACGAGGAGGAATCCCTACTGGGAACATACGACAGACCTCTTCCTTGCTTTGGCTGTGGAATAGGATGGTTCTCGTAAGTATTCTTTTGTATGCTTCCTTTTCCAGGTTCTTTCTGATATAATGGTTGTATCCTGTTTCAGTTTTCTGTTGGGTTTTTTGTGCCCTCTGATGTGGTACTATGCTACTATCCTCTATTTTGGGAACTACTACCGTAAGGATCCCAGGGAACGAGCTGGGCTTGCTGCTTCTGCAATTGCTGTAAGTATTCACTTTCCAAGTTGTCGAAAGCATGAATTTACAGCTCGTGCCTTCAACCTTTGTGAATTATATCACTTGAGTCTCTGTTCAATTTTTCGAGGCATTTAGGTCCCTCATTCTTTGTGGAATTAGGCATGTAGAAAACAGTTAGTTTTTCAGATAAAGGTTGGTTATTTACGTTGGCCCATCTGGCCATCTCCATCTCTCAAAATAAATAAATAAATAAAAGAATAAAAACAGCAACTGCCCGCAACCTTAGCTATATCTTGCCAAGGTTGGAAAAACCGAGTTGTAATTTCCCTAAGATGGAAGTTTACGCAGAACTGGCTTGATTTTGCAGGCTATGGCATGCTCTGTTGTATTGTTAATCGTGATCATAATTCTGCTGTTCTAGCTCTGGTGTTGCTGCTTTCAAGTATATTGACAAGAGAGATGTTGGATTTTATTTGAATGTATAGATACGAGTCTTTGTGGTAAAATGAAATTGTTATATGATATGTCAGGTTCTTTCATCACATATAAACTACTTTAATATAATAGTGACCTAAAAAAATACTGAAGTCTTATCATAGTATAGTTGATGAATGATGCAGCCACAAGTCATCAACATTATCCTTTTTGTGTCTTTTTATGTTCTCTTGAATTCTTCTATAAAAAAAATCCGTAAATGATAATGTACAAGAAGCATTTTTCAAGTTATTATTTGAAGATTTTGGGTTACGTATTAAAAAAATGAACATTAATTTGTTTTAAGTCAATAATGGAATATGAGTGAAAGCAAGCCCCCATGAAGATGAATGATAATTAGCATAGATGAACATGAATCGTGAAATGCATGTTTGAATGAGAGTTTTAATTAATTTAAAATTGGAATTAATAACACATACATAATTGAAAATGAATGAGATGCAAATCCGTGAAGATGATAGAGGAATAGCAATTCGAACTGTTAAAACTGAAAATCGCGGTTAACCGAATTGAATTGGGCAAAAAAATCAAATCGATGGTACAATGGAGTGGTTATGATTTTGATTTTAATGAGCAGGTTCGAGGTGGGGCGGGTATGGTATTTAACGACGGTGCTCCGTCCCGAATCGATTACCCGTTAAAAAAAAATTAATTAATTGGGCAATTGGACTTTCCATTATTCTTTCCCAAAATTAATTAGACAATTTTGACAATTGGACTTTTCCAAAATTCTGGTCTAATTAACATTACTAGTAAATTTTTAACTTAATAACATAACTCTAACCCTACAAGTTAAAATTAAAAATTGGAAACTTACAAAACACGTACACTCAACTAATGTTATTCATGCACTTTCTTTTATTGCTAATTTTTTTCTCTATTGTGTGTAAAAAATTATGCTCCTTCATCATACTCCGAAACTTGTGCAAAGTTTAGTGAGGAGGACATTGACGAAGATGTACATTTTTTTGTTTAAATCTTCGGTTAAAACCATTCTTGATTAGGTAGTGATTGTATTATTACTCTAATTACATTTCTTATTTACTATAATAGGAATCAACTTTGAGTCTTGACTCTTTGACCCGTGCTATTAAAAGTTGTGGGGAAGACTGAAGATTGACCTATGCTAGTAAGAGTCTTGACCTATGTTGATAATATTGTTTGTTAAATTCAAATTTTACATTTGGAAGTTGTGATATTGTTTGCTAAATTGGTTTAGTATTGTGTGTTTGTTTTTATTGACTTTTCTTCATAATATTTTTTTTTTTAATTTGACGGTTGGAGTTTGAACTTATAAAAAATAATTTATTTTTGTAGTTATTTACCGAACCGAGATACAAACCGAGTCGAACTGAACCAACTTACGTGGTTATTGTGCGGGTATTGTATGACCAAAAATTTGGCGGTGCGGTTATGGTATTGGCCGAACCGACCCTGAATCGAACCGTTGTCATCCCTATTCATGATTGTTAATTAGTATACATGGACATTAATTGTGAAATGCATACTTGAACACGAATATTAATTAGAATGTTAAATTAATTTAGAATTAATGGAATACATGCATGAAGATGAATATTATTTCATTTATACTTGATGAATATAATTTCAGGGCCCCGTGAAATTAGTCGAAGTGCGCGTAAGCTGACTCGGGCATCCATGGTTTTAAAAAAAAAAAAAATCTTTCTCAAAATTCATTTTTGGTCATAAGTTCTCTCAATAATAATTTTTCACCTCACATTTTTTAGAGAAAAAAAAAAAAAAACCATTCTTTTACGAAATCAATTCCTAAAAAATTGGTGTCAATCAGGAGTTAAATGTCCAATCAAGTGAATTGAGTTTTTCAAATATGCATTGATAATAATTACATAGTTGAGAGCATCTTTGATGGTAAAAAAAAATGAGCATCTTTGATGGTAATGTTTAAATACATGTCAAAAGATGAGATTTGAGGATATTATTAAATATTAAGTCCATGTTTGATATGAATTAAAATTAAGATTTTAATTTAAATCAAAATCAACAATTAATTTTATCTACATATTATATGGGAATCACAATTTTTCAATAAAAATAAAAATAAAAAACATTCATATTCCCTGATCCATCTAACCCCTAAGCCTAATCGCCTAACTACGCCCATTGGTAGGTGGCCTTCACCAACCAAAGCAGAGGATTTTTTTACCATGGGGTGGATTAAGGATTGAGGTTTGTTTGATTGGGGAAGATGAATATCTTTGGTCAATTGACATAGTTATGAATGAAAATCGATAGAGGTCATGTCATCGCACATTTATTAAAGGTTTGGGATCGTGTGCACATTTTGGAAGGGTTTGGGACCTCTAATGCAATTTTTCCTTGTTTTAATTAATTAAAGGTTAAAAGACCATTTTGCCATTTGTTAATTGATCAAAACATTTGACTTTTGATCAACTAATAACTTTTTTTTTTACAGAAATCATCCAGATATCCTATTACACATTTTTGAAAGGTTTGTGATGAAGGAAAATGATTGGTGTACATAGGGGGCACCATGTGTCCATTATGGTGCCCCCTATGTTGATGTAGCACTTCCCTTGTGATGAATTTGCTGCGATTAAAATGTTTGGGTCTAATATGTAATGTTTTGAAAGGTTTAGAACATCTGCTGCAAATTTCCCTATAACTAAGAATAGGAATGAATGAGCCTTAGATTATAAAGATGATGTTTGAAGTAAATCTTTTAAAATTATTGTAATTGCTAGAATTTTTTATTTGGGGCCCAACAATGGTAAATGGTGATGCGATAATCTGCGTGGAGCTAGAATTTTTTTATTTGGTGGCACAACAATGATTGATAGTGTTACGATAGTTGAAAATCGACAGTATAGCAGTAGCTAGAAGAGAGTGGCATTTGAACTAAACAATAAAATTATTAAAAATAAGTAAAAGAGAAAATTTCATATATAAGAGATCAAGGATATAGCCCATTTCAAAACTAAGAAACAATGTTTAAAATTTCAAAAATCAGATATTAATTAAATTTTATTTATGAAATAATTAATTGAATACATATTTTATTAATTAAATATATTAAGGTCGTAATCCTATACTGTTTGGTCATAAATTATCGAATTAATTGATCACAAATTATTTTTCGATCACAAATAACAAGTTTTATAGGTCACCGCTTATTTCACTGTCACAAATTATCAAACTAATTGGTTACAACTTATCAAATTCTAGTTACGATGCCAAATTTAATCACAATCACACGTTCTATTAGATCATATATTATTTATTGGCCTCAACTCCCAAATAATTGATCACGAGCACTCTCCATCCTGCTCCGTCAACATTGTCAACACCAACACCAACACCAACACCAAATCTCGTTGTTGCAGACGATATTGTCACTGCGCAACTATGTCGACCGAAGTGGCTCTTTGACACCGGACACACTCTCCGCTTTGTAGCGGCTCTTCCTACGAAGCGACGAGAAAAACCACAACTTTTCCTCAAAACCAGAAAAACAAATAAAAACCAGGAAAACCACAAATCTTCCTCCACTACGGCTCCTCATGTTTTCTGGTTTACTCATCTACGGTTTGTTTAATTAAGGCTTTAGATTCCAATTTTTGGTAAGTGATTTCACGGATATGAAGGAGCCACAACGTAGGTGAGGGGTTGAGGGAGCCAGAACAGTGGTCATGTGCGCGGCTGCACTGCATGCAGTGGTCCTATGAGCGGCTACACTATGCTAGGTTGTCTGCGATGGTCTTGTGCGCTGCAAGCTCGGACATATCATGCAATGAAAATTTAATGCAAATATTAATGAAATTATTCAAAAACGATGAAATATGAAAATCGAATTTAAGGATGAGAATTAAAAGGTTTGAATTTTACTGTTGGGACTGATTTTTCCAGAGGTCCTAAATGTTGAAACTAATTTCACAAAAAAATTCATAATAAAATAAAAAGATTGGGTCGTTATCTTCCAGAAAAAAAAAAAGAGAAGAAACGTTAGCATTACACTGCCAACAATTTATATTTTATGAGCTATAGACTTTTTTCTTCTGCTTTATTTTTAAATATAAATAGGTCCCTTCGGCTCCAATTACAAGAGTTTCAGATTATTCCAATTACGCTAAAACTTGATTAATACTTATCATGAACGAGAAATCAAGAGTTAAGGTGTTAGGCAGTTAGCAATTCACTCTTGTTAACTCTGCTAATTGAAATAATTTTTTCATTATTACAGATTAAAGATATGCAATACAATTTTATGTAGCATTTTCCTTTTATAATGGAGATTTGATTGTGCTCTACTTTTCCTTTCCTTCTTCCACATCCAGTAGGCTACTCACACGATAAATTTAACCTTGTGTAAAATTACTCATAGTCATAGTTGTGTAGGTGATCAGCATCAGCAGCAAAAAGGGGAAACTTCAATGAATCAAATTTCAGTGAGAATTCATTCTACAGTCTTAGCTGCTGCCTGCTAGGCGAACGTATTTGCCATCGACAGTGAATCTAGAACTTGAATTGACCTGTAGAAAATCAAAGAAAAGATACTCATGAAATATCATATCAATCAAAAGCAACTTACATGCCATTTAGTTACGTTTTGGAGGAATAAAACAAAACTCACTTTCTGCTCAAGCATTTCAGAAAATCGGGTTTTGTCGTCCGTGGAACCAGATTCCTTGAGAGACTTCAAGACCAATTTCCTAAGTTTTTTAAACTTCAGAGCGCCATCTGGATTCTGCATTTATTCAAGTGAAGAGTTTTATGACATACATATATAGATGCTCCTCTCTACACTTTTAAGACATTAGATCCCAATTTACAGAAAGCACCATCAAAGAAATGACAAATAAAATCCACTCAATTAAATGGTGTGCGCATAATAATTCCATATCTACAGCGGCAGAAAACTGCCCCCTTCTTTTTAAACTCGAAAACGGGGTTTAACAAATTCTTATCTTTTTCACCCTTACTCTAAGACGGATTCAAGACCGGACTACAAGCTGTATTAATGAGTAAAAAAATAAATTTACACATGGGCCGGGCTCCCCAGCCCAGTCCCCCCTAAATCCGTCCATGTGTTACGGCATGTGTCAGCCTATTAAATGCAAACAATACATCTCCCCTTGTGTACGAGGTAGAAGAAAAAAAATATTACATGTTCAAAGATAATTTAAAAACACATTAATGTTAAAAGAGACCAGGATACGTACAGATTTAAGAGCTGATGTAATAAACTTTTTCAACTTTAGTTTCTTCTCTGCTCTTTCAACTTGAATAACTTCACCATTGCCTAATTCTGAAGGCATAACACATCCAGCCTTCTTCTGAGCACCATTAGTTACAGATGCCTCGAGTTTTCTTTTCTTACTCGACTGCAAAGAACTATTTTCCACTCCGGAACCGTCATGCAAAGTAGCAACTTTAGATGAATTTGGTTCTCTAGGTTCCACCAAATCTTTAACATCAGCATTTTCATTTCTGACATCGTTTTCAATGGAAGCCTTGGTTTCTTTTGCATCTTTAGGCTGCTGCTTTGCCGCATGGAAAGCTCTTGCTTTAGCACCGTGTTTCTTTCCTTCTGCATGGAGAAGCAAGGTTTGCCTACTGGTAGCCTTAGTATTACATAAGCTGTAAATATATAGTTCCATTAGTATAGACAGAGTAATCTCATAGGTAAGAAGATGGAACCAAGAAAAAAAAATTGTGGACGAAAACCAGGAAATAATATTACGAACAAACCAACCAGACAGTAAATACAAATAAATTACGAAAGACAAGGCATTTCTGCAAGCACGAGTAATCGATGGGAATCAAATTTAGTAAATGATAAATCCTTACAAATTAGATGAGTGCAGAGCACTCAGTAATGGCAATCCATACAATCGATATTCAAATTTCAAGCAATAATTGTTATATCCTGTGATGCTTGAACTTCGCATTCCGGACGGCATACTCGTGTCGACGCTACATGGATATGAAATAAGGGGCATTTTTCAAGTGGGTATGGAAACTGTAATTAATTATGTTATTTCTAACTTTTATTTTAATCTTGTGCTTTTGTCATGTAATTTTATGTTGTTTTTGGTATTTTAAACTTTCGGTATAAATTTCTAGTTGATTTTAAGTGACCGGTTCTATATTTTAATAATTTGCCACTTAATTATTATTTAACTTTTTTACATCTGAATTTTTAGGGGAAAAAATTAAAGTGCGAAAGACGTACTCACGTACCCGTGTCCAAAATTTGGGATTATTTTTAGTCATGTCCCCGTATCCTACGTTTTAGAAAACAAACGATTCGACACTTAGATACGTACCAGTACCCGAGTCCGAGCATCAAAAATTATACCCTACCAATCTTGAAATCTCAAAATACTGTGAAGAGCCCTCAAGCAAAGACGCTTTCTACATTGGATGCTTCTAGTTGTAAACGAGAATTTCATTTTAATATAAGTCATTGAGGTCAGCCACCCACCCCATGGCAGGTTCTGGACGGGGGAATTGGTGGCCACCTATCCACGATGATGTTTGAGAACCAATCTTTTTTGCTCTGCTCTTATTTTATTTGACATATCAGAATAAGCTCATGACAGAAATCGTATAATTTGAACATACCTACAGAACCATGGAGAACGCTCGGAAAGCCCAACATTTACATCAAAATCTGGTTTCGGCTTTGAATCATTTTTAGTTTTTGCATTCACTCCATTCAAAGATTTCCCCTGACCTTTTGGACCATATTTTTCCTGAAAACAAATAATTGGTTGCAGTCATTAAAAAATAAATACACCAGTGGTCATAAACACTTTTATCATAATTTCATATTGGTTTTCAAGTAAGTAACTGAACTCTGATACAATTTGACAACTACATCCATGTTAGTTTGACTAACGAGGAAGATGACGTGACAATGTAACTATTTGGTAACTAAGCTGCCAAGTGTCAAATAGACAGCTATGTTAGCTTTTCTATTAGTTTCTAATAGACATGGATAGAATGACCAAGTCGTAGAAATGTTCAAAATCATCGACCCATTCATATCAAAGTTCATGTTCAATTACCACTGCAATAGAAGTTCAGTTACCACATTGTTTTAAACCTGAAAAATAATACCTAGTGCCTATAACGTATTCATTTTCGGATAATGCATCAAAATATTTCACTACGAAACAAGCCGATAGAATTAAAAGATATACAAGGTAGAGATCATATTCATCAAATGCACAAAAATGGTAGGGATGTCACAAATAGTTTGCATGGTTTACTTCCCGAAACAATATAGCAAGGCAGTTAAAATATTCTATGTAATCATTGGATATGCCATCAACTTACTTTAAACTACCTTTGCTTCCTAGAAAACTTCAAGAACGATCATCTTCAAAATCATACACATTAAATAAGAAGAAGCCATAAAACAAATACAATAAAAATTGGATACAAAAACTAAACAAAACTATAACAAGAATCTAAAGGGCGTCGAAAATACCGCTTCACTAATACACTGAGTGTGACTTTCAACGGTTTGCTGTCCAAATATTTGCCCACAATCAATGCACGATAACTAGTACAAAATTTAAAAACAAAACGAGGCTTATCCAAATTAATACAAGAATAAGGATTTGACAAAAAGAATTTAATTGCAAAGAAATAATTACAAGTAATATGGAAAAACTGAACCTTGGAAGCAGAGCACATTCTAAAGTGATTAAGGAGCTTGGGTTTCTTAAGATTGTCTCCACAATCCTCGCACTGAAACCACACCATCTCTCACACACTTCTTCTGTGTTACTTTCTGAGAGCTTTTTGGTCCGAGTGTTTGTGGAGGATGGAAATTTCTAGACAGAGTGTTTTTATACCTGCAAAATTGCAAAGGCAAACGATGTTGTATTGAGATTGAACGAAAAATTTGGGGGTTTTCGGTGATTTAGGGTTTATATGTTAATAAAGAGAGGAATTTTAAGTAGTGGGCTTCATGTATGTGGAGTATGAAAATTGGGCCTCTTTAAGTTGTGGCTTCATTGGATCTCCTGCCTTCTTGGACCGGAGGGCCCATTGTCATATGTTTGGAGTTACCGAAAGGAAAGCGGAAATTACACAAAAGCAGGGGTTTAAAAAATACAATTCAAAATTCAGGTGCAAACTTTCATTATTCATAAATCATGTATCAATAAATATAAATCTAAATCAATTTTCCTTTCAC
>CAIGRF010140086.1:0-11905 GCA_903798235.1 Fraxinus ornus
TTTTTTTTTTTTTTTTATACAATCAAGTCTTTGGGAATAAAAGATGTGAACTTGGAGTGTTTTCTAATATTTGTTATAGTAAATTCAGCTTCCATATGAATAAATCATGCAGTTTAGTTGCTATTAGCCTATAAGGACGATATAGCTACTTTTTCTTTGTCAATATTGTGGAGTATGGTCAATTCGACTTATCAAATATGACATAAGTGTAGGGTCAACTCATTAATCACTAACTTACTTCTATTGTTTCCGCGATTCTTATATCCATGCTAGTATTGAGTTTTATTGCAAGTATATGATTTTAGGTGTGGTTGAACTGGTAAAAATGGTTATTGAATAAGAAACCGTATTCTCACAATTAGGGAATAATTTTAGCCTGTTATTTTGAAAATACGCTTCGAATAAGCGCAGTATAGTATTGACTTTATTGGAGAAACCATACATGCTTTGATATTAGTTCATTAAATTGGAATTTCACTTTTTAAGGTATATTCTGATTTCAGTTAAGGCTCTGGTTGATTTGAGAGTTCACTCGTTTCATGGCAATCTTATGCTAACAGACAATTGACATTCTCTTTAACAAAGATTTGTCTGTCCTTTGTTTAATGTCAGTCGAATACGTAACTAGGGGCCTTTCCTATTTCTGAATCCTCTTTTATGCCTTTCTTAGTGACTCAAGCGTTAAACACACATAAATCTTTCATTTCTGGACCTTTTGGCATGCATTATGCTTTTCACATTTTTTAATTCTTTGGTTCTTCCGCTTCACCTTTCCAGGTTCATTTATTAGTTTCTTCATCAACATCACATGTTAAAAATTATTTTAATTGTTCTTGTTTTTAAGTTTCTCTTTTTATCATGTTTTTAATTCTGTTGACTTGATTTGCTGAATAGTTAAACATAGTATTAACTCTTCATTTTACAACTGTGACCTGGTTTTGTTGCATAATTAATACCTGTATTATCTATTATAGTTTTGCTCGTATGATATTGTAATCCTCTTGGGCATGATTAGCTCCAGATTTTTCCAAAATGAAACAGTATCAGATTGAGTTTTTATTGAAGTTGCATCTATAATTTTCTTATCTTATTCTGAATTAGCTTCCTTTTTTCCATTGTCAAGTCAAAAAATTACTGCTAACTAGCTTACTTTTTGACGTAAATCCTCATATTGTCTTGACCAC
Source organism: Fraxinus ornus (assembly GCA_903798235.1). Taxonomy (NCBI): domain Eukaryota; kingdom Viridiplantae; phylum Streptophyta; class Magnoliopsida; order Lamiales; family Oleaceae; genus Fraxinus; species Fraxinus ornus. Next base: position 1,185 of record CAIGRF010140086.1, read on the forward strand.
TTATCATTACTCTGATATATCAAAATATTCTATGGTTGGACGTAATGAATGTTGTGGTTGTTTTATCATTTTACTCTCTGTTTTAACTGTGATTTACATAGTAATTCCACTGTGGTTATAGTTATACAAAACCCTCAGTACAAGTTTGTTCAATGTAACACATGAAATAAAGAAACTCAAATGGATCACTGGGCTACTAGCCGACTATTATTTATTCTCTTGAAATTTTCAGGAAATGGAAGTTCTCAGAGGAATGATCTCTATCACTATATAACGGACTTACAGTAAACAAGATACAAGTATTGGAAACATTATTCTGAGAGAATACTAAGAAACTGTGAAATTCTGTTATCTTTATCTTCCATGATCTTGAGGACAGCTCGATTGTAGTGACCCAAATTCTACAGATCCTGGACTAATTTAATATGATTTAAGTTTTGTTTCTCAGTTTCTCTTCCTGGAGATAGGCTTCACTTATCGTGCTTGTGTTCGTTGATATTTTATGTTTCAGGGATGAAAAAGGAGTATTTTATGCATTGGACCTAGGTGGCACAAACTTCCGAGTCCTGCGGGTGCAGCTCGGTGGAAAAGAAAAACGTGTGGTAAAAAAAGAATCCAAAGAATTTTCAATTCCTCCACATTTGATGGTTGGGTCATCTCATGTAAGTGTGTCCTCAGCCATTCTTTCAGTTTTAAATGTTGTTTCAATTGTTATTATGCTGTGAATTTTATTTTTTTCATGATGATTCCAGGAATTGTTTGATTTTATTGCTGCGGCACTTGCAAACTTTGTTGCAACAGAAGGTGAAAACTTTGTTCTTCCACCTGGCAGGCAAAGGGAGCTGGGTTTCACCTTTTCCTTCCCAGTTAGGCAACTATCATTGGCTTCTGGGACTCTTATAAAGTGGACTAAAGGCTTCCTTATAGAAGATGCAGTTAGTTTCAGACCTTAGCTTTTTCTCTTTCTTTTTTCGTTGTTGAACTTGTGTTTATTATTCTGCTATTGATCTATGCAAAGGGCATACCTAGTGCACTAGGTTTAAACCTTAATCCCTAACTCTGAAAGCAATAACAAACAAAAAAGAAATCAGAAATGCACAAAGAACACAAATTTATGGTGTTTGACCCTCAGTGTGAGAGCTATGTCCACTCGCCAAAGCTGATTTTTACAAAAATCCAGAAGAAGAAGAAGAAGAAGTTTACAATGAAGTGACTACCAAATATGCCGCAGGGAGGGTTTGATCTACATAGCCTTATCCTTGTGCTGTTTTATACCCATATCTATTATTAAAGATAATGACAATCATGTACCTGTTTTGGGGGCAAGCAAAGTGCTACCAATATAAAATAAGACATTTAGGAGCCCACAAATTCAATATAGAAGTTTGTAATTCATCTATTTCCCTGTGTATGCAACCATGGTGACTTCTCTCTTGTTCAGTGAATAAATAGCTTAGTACATCAGTATTACTAATTGTGTTCACCAGAAGACTGGGAACGGTCTTCAGATTATTATTTTTTTTCTGCGACTGTAGTGATAGATAACTTAGCATATCAACCTTACTGTGTTTTAAAATATTTTTCCTCTCATTGATCCACTTATTATGTGACCTTTTTATGATAACTTAGCATATCAACCTTACTGTAGGTCTATAATCTGATTTCTATCATGCTTTTCAGTAAACTGGTTAATGTTAGGTTTGTTCTGTAAGTGTGAATCAATTCATTTGCTTGGTTAGTGTAAACCAGCATTGTGGTGCCTCTGCATTCTCATTGAATTTCATTTATAAGTACAAGATAATTACTAGTAAATGGAGATAACTGAATCATAAGTAATAATAGGGCATTTCTTTAACACGTTCCTCACTGATCTATCTGGCGACGACTTTCCTCTGAATACTGTCTCTTTTAGTTATAAACTGCACTAAGTAAAGAAAATATGTCAGCCTCTCTCTCTCTCTATGTATTTGTGGGTGTGCATTATCTCTCTGCTTGATTCCTTTCTAATTTTATGTTCTCTAGTTTACCGTCCATCTCCTGACGACTCAGAAAATTTATCATAGTAAATTTTTATAGATCTCTGATTACTATTCCATGTATGTGCTTGCTCAACTGAGGATTAGACATACTTTATTGGATTCTAATTCTCCAATGTATCTGTTATTGATGGTTTCAAATAGATAGGACAAGATATTGTCGCAGAGTTGACTAAAGCAATGAAAAGAGTTGGCCTTGATATGCATGTGACTGCTTTGGTAAGTCTTGATTTCCCCTTCTCGAAAGTTTTCTACTTTCACCTTGCTTGTGCATTACAGTATTTTTTACAAAACATATTTTACTTTATCAAGTATTTATTTACCTGTATTTCCCTGAACGTGCCCAAACGAAGTTGTTTGTTTGGCTATGCTTTAAAGGTTTTACCTTCAAGCAAGTAATGTTTTTATTTATAAAATCAGAAATAAGTGAATTACTGATTTTTGATGCTAAAGGTCAGAATCATTTTTTAAATAAGCAAGTTTTTTTAATTCAAAACTAAGAAATAATGACGTATCCTAACATATTTGGAAACACAAGGTTACTAGTATCTTGTACTTCTTTTTAAAGTATCCTTTTACTTCTTTTTTATCTTATCCGAACGTGCTCGAGGGAGAACAGTGAAGATTGAACTCTGGACCAAAATCTTAGTCCAGCCTCCTTTTGGCCAACCATTTACATCATACTTTAACCGGTGGAATAGCTAATAAATTAAAAATTCAATCTCTTGCTCGGGGTATGCAGGTCAATGATACAGTTGGAACATTAGCTGGAGGACGATACAACCACCCTGATGTGATTGCTGCAGTCATCTTGGGTACTGGAACTAATGCTGCATATGTAGAGCGGGCAAATGCTATTCCAAAGTGGCATGGTGTACTTCCTAAATCTGGGGAAATGGTTAGCAGCCCTCTGATCATTTATCGTTATCTAATGTTGATCAAGGCATAAATTGTCCTTTCATAATTGATCGTCTCTCCCTTTATGCTTCATCAATTTTCACTGGCTGTTTATGAGCCATGCATGGACATCGTTGTGATCTATTTTATTAGCTAAATTTTGCTTCACTTTTGCAGGTTATAAACATGGAATGGGGTAACTTCCGATCATCACATCTTCCATTAACAGAATATGATCAAAGTCTAGATGCTGAAAGTTTAAACCCTGGCGAGCAGGTCATTTCAATAGCTTGTGCTTATTACTTCTGCTAGGTTTTATGTCTGATCTCACCCATAACTTATTCCTGCAGATTTTTGAGAAGATAATTTCTGGCATGTATTTGGCAGAAATTGTACGCCAAGTCTTATGCAGGTTGGCAGAAGAAGCATCCTTTTTTGGTGATGATATCCCGATAAAACTGAGAATTCCATTCATAATAAGGTGAGTAGTGATGCTGGTGCCGTCAGGATATTAGAATCTCCATAAGCTAATGTATCATCTAATTTCACTATTGATACAAGAAGTTAGTCTTATTGCCAACAAACATGGGTGAATCTAGACAAGTTCAATCAGTTTTATTTGTACTGAAATGTCCAAAGAATCAAATCTTTCGCATTTTCTTTTGTGACATTTCTCCAGGCTTAAGCAAGAGATATCCTATCTAATTCTTCCTACCCTTAATTTCTCCATAATTTGTCTCCTCTCCTATTCACTCTGACATATTTCTCATTTCGTATGTAGTCATTTTAGTTTGACCACATATCTATCTTAACATCCTCATTTTTAGATGCATTTATCTTCTGTACATTTTTTTTTCCTTTCGTGGTTCAACACCATGCACCAAAAACCATAGTTCTAATAATGAATTATAAGACGTCTTTTAACTTATAGCTTCGTTCAATAAAATCCTCATAATACTACTTCGTTTCATTGAAGAAATTAAGTCCTTGTTTGAGCCCCATTCTTTAAAACTCATTTTTCTCCAAACTCATTTTCAACCCTCCCAATAAAATAATGTTGTGGGTAAACCGAAAACTTTTCGACTTTTGACCACACATTCTCCAAAAAAAAATCACTTTTTTACAAAATATTTTGTGAAAAAATGGGGCTCAAGGAGGGGCTAATCATTTGTAATATAGATACTGAGAGCAAAGTGCTACCGTGCAGGACCCCCGACATGGCTGCAATGCATCACGACAATTCTGCTGATCTCAAAGTGGTTGGGAGCAAACTGAAGGATATCTTGGAGGTAAAATACTTTGTATTCATCGAGAAGCATAGTTGTATAAATGGTCGTATATTTCTTAGCACATCTAGCGAATTTTGGCATCTTTGATAGCTTTTTGTCTACTATGTTGACTGGGGTGCATCCGAGGAGTAATTGAAGTTAGCAGCTTGTGCAAAAGCCAAATGCAGTTACACATTGTCTCCATTTTTCTTTTTGACAGATACCTAATTCTTCCTTAAAAATGAGGAAAATGATTGTGGAAGTATGTGACATTGTTGCCACTCGTGGGGCCCGTCTTTCGGCTGCTGGGATCATAGGAATTCTCAAAAAACTGGGAAGAGATACTGTAAAAGAGGGTGAGAAGCAGATGTCAGTTATTGCGTTGGACGGCGCCTTGTTTGAGCACTATTCTGAATTCAGGAATTGTCTGAAGAACACTCTTAAAGAGCTCCTGGGGGAGGAGGTTTCAGAGAGCATTAACATTGAGCTTTCCAAAGACGGCTCCGGAATTGGAGCTGCACTCATCGCAGCCTCACACTCCCAGTACCTTGAAACCGAGGAGTCCTGATGCTGGTCAGAGTAAGTTTTGACCATCTGATGCAAGAAGCTTCGCTTTTTAAGTGTTATATACTGTACTCCCTCATCTTTGCTTCATAGAAATGATTAGTCTTTTTTGCCTCCTAGTTCATTACATCGTTCCCACATATACTTGATTTATGGTCTTCTGGTATTGAAGAAGTCTTTCGGCACTAGTGTAAGAACAATTTTAGTGTCTTTGAATATTCTTTTCCGATCTTATATTACGAATATGCATAATAAGAATCGGAACTGATGTACATGTGATGTGTACTTTAAAATGTTTCCGATTTTATATTCCGAATATGCATAACAAGAATCGGAATTGATGTGCATGTGGTGTGTACTTCAAAAGGTTGAATGCTTCATATATTAGAAACAATTCTCTACTAGCGTGATTGATACGGAGCATTAGATAACACTAGATAAAGCTAAGAAAGAAAGAATCTTGTTCGCTGTAATATTCACTCATGTCGAATACTATGTACGAAATATATTAATACTAGTTTTTGTTTATAAAAGCANACAAGGTGGAATTGACTTTGTTGCAAGTGGAAGTTACCATAGGGTTAATAGTCCAGGCCTATCCATAAGCTCTCCACCCTGACTCCTGGGAGGCACATCCTGCGATTTACCTCCTCCACAATGGCCCAGGGCAGAGTCGGTGGGGGCCCTCAAGGTTGGGGTTCAACCTTTATGAAGGCGGGCTGTAGAATTATTGTCCTTTTGGGGGTCTTGTCATCTGCAAATGTTATAAGCCTTCTGTATAATATCCATAAATCCCTGTAATTGGGATTTTCCTGCTGGCAAAATAAGCTCTAAGCTGAATGCATTGCTTGCTCCATGCCTCCATGTTGGTAAGGTGGATAAGTTAGTATTCAGCAGTGTTAAAGGGAAAAAAAATGTTTATTATACTTGGTTAAGCTTACAAGAAAGTCAAAACTTATTTTATAAGTATCTAATTTTATTCATTTTGAAATTTTACATCTTCTGTCACTTAGAACCAATGACGATTTTATTTAAAAGTATAAAGTTGAAAGAGATGAGCCACACATATTTATTTAAATTATGTTATTAACACGCTCCATTCACCTGCATTTTTTTTTTTTATTCCGAATAGAGTAATGATCAACGCCAAATCCAAGGAAAACTAAGTTTACCTATGAGTAGAAAAATGCAGATTAAAAATAGATTTGGTAATAAGATAAGGATTAATTTTAAAAGAAATAAATTTTTCTCTGTCTTCAAAATTTATAAAAGTAACATATGATAATAATATGTTTGAAAAATAAAAGGCAATTTTTATGTATGTAACAACGAGATGAGAGATTACTCTTTAAGAATATCATACATGATGACAATTATAGGAACAAAAATTAAATTTACTCAATTCTCACCAGGATGAATTAAGATCTCAACATAATCGCAAAAATATTGTTAGGAACTAAAGACAAGATAATAACAATACAAAAAGAACACAAGAAATTGGCAGAGAAAAGGAAAATTCACTATAATATGGAGAAAAAATATAATAATATTGTGTATCTAATGCTATTCAAGGTCTATACTGGGCGATAATTTCATGAAGTATATATAGGACTCAAGAAAATATTATATTTTCGGATAACATCGATGCTCGAGCGGTAAGTGGTCGGCAACAACAGGGCTCAGACGTTGCTTGTATGGCACTGAGGGGCCTCATTTCGAGTCCAACTCGATTTCAAACACCTCGTATGGTGCTTAGACGCCCAATCTCTGTCCCGGAGCCTTCAAAACCATATCTTGACCTCTTTAACACCTCTTTCAACCAATCCACGAACATCCAACTCAATTTGGATCACATATTAACAAATCTCAACCTTGATGCAAATTCAAATGCAAGGAACAAAATTTCAAAAATTCTCCACTTGGAGACATTCAATTACAAGGATTATACCAACGAATGTTCAACAAAAAATTAGCTGCAACAAAAACTCCAATAAAATTCTCCTCCATCGACCAATTTGAGGAAATCTTGTCAAATCCCAATAAAGCGTCGTCCAACTTTATCTAAGAGAGCATTGCTTGCATCTTCACCTGCCACAACAAAAATCTAGTACTGCAATCTAAAAGAGGAATATCATACTTCATGGTNTCTTCACCTGCCACAACAAAAATCTAGTATAGCGATCTAAAAGAGGAATATCATACTTCATGGTTGTCATCACAATAACAAAATCTCGAACAAATCAAACCTTAAACTCTAATACCACTTATTAGGAGCACAATATAAAGTAGCAATCACAGCACAAAAGGAAGAAAAGAAATTGGCAGATGAAATGAGAATTCACTATAATATGGAGAAATAATACAACAATATTGTGTACCTAATGCTATTCAAAGTCTATACAAGACTATAATTTCGTGGAGTATATATAGGACCCAAAAGAATATGTTTTAGATGGAAATGGGATAAAAAATGAGTTGAAAAATGGAAATAATATTTTCCCGAATGATATCGACGCTTGAGCAGCACCTCGCGCCAGGAGAGCGCAACGCTCGAGCGATAGGCGAGCGATAAGTAAGTTGCAGCAGTATTGATCAAGAGTTGCGTGTATGGGGCTAAGACGCCTCGTTTTCAGTCCTTCTTGATTTCAAACATCTTGTATGGTGCCCAGACGCCCAATCTCTATCTCGAAGCTTTCCAAACCATATCTTGAAAATGGCGAGGATTAAAACCTTGAGAAGCTGGTTAACTTTTATCAATGCAGCTTCTTCTGTAAATGGCTAGCAATCACTCTAGGCATCTTCTATAGAAGGAATAAAATTAGAAGTGTGGACCTGAATATTCTCCATGAAAAAGTAATTCCAGATCACCAAAATGAATAAGTTTTTAACAATGCTAAGACCCATTAATACAAAATAATCGTTTTCTATATCACTCAATCAAATCACCGATAAGTACATTTTATGCGATTATTCGGACTTTTATCTTATTTAATTATAAATAAATTGAACGATTATCTACTTAATTTGTGTAAATTATGTTAATTATAAGAAAATCCCAAATTGGATACAATTTATGAGAAAAAAGGTTAAATGGAACTTAATTGAAGTTGATCCGAAACAATTGAAAATTAACAGGATTGCTAGAGATCAATTTGATGTATTAATTGAGGATTCGGTAAAAACTCATAAGTTTCGAGAGTTAAATAAGAATTTTAAAAATTTGAGGACTATATAAATTGAAAATTCTAAAACTTTTCTCGGATCAACTATTATGATTTCAGAATGAAGAGGACTTAATAGAAATGTCTAGAAGATGAATGACTAAAGTCACAAGAGAAGAGAAGTCCAATTGAAAAATGAATTTGTTTCCTTTTATTTCTTACTCTTTGGTAGAAATCAAGTTGAACAAGGATTTTACCTACTTGTTCCATAAACACATACGTTAGCTCAATAGTTTTGTAAATTGTTTTTACTTTCAATCTTAATGTTTGGATTAATTGGCCACTAATTCATTGATTTTGTAAGCAATAATTACATAGAGATGCGGATTATTTGTTTAGACCATGTAGTTAAAAAGGGAATTAGTATAAAACGTAGATGTATTTATGCTAGTTAATGCAATCGATAGACATAAATTCTTAGAGACTTAATGCATTTAACTAAGATATATTCACATATGGAATTGACTTAATTAAATAGACTTAATAAGAACTTAGAGGGGGGTAAATTGAATATATTAGAAGAATTAGATCGGGTAAACATAATCAATTGTATAAAACTTGATGATTGAGATAAAAGGAATAACTATACTAAAATTATGAATTCTAACACTTAAACCATCATATTAAAATATCACTTTTATTTATCTTAGTATATTTAAAAATAGAAAATCACATAAAAAAATAACTACTTTACTTGTTTTCGATCAAATTGAAGTTAGTAATAATTGAATCAATTGTTAAATAGTAGCTCTCGTGGGAACGATATCCGGATTTATATATCCACATATTATTTGTTACAATCCGTACACTTACGAGATATAAAAATAAAAAAGTTTTTGAAGTCGTTGTTGGGGGCTATTTTTATTTAGGACTTGTTTGAGCTCCATTTTTGTCAAAAAAATGCATTTTTGAATTAATAGGAAATGTGTGGCTAAAAAATAAGGAAAAAATTTGTATTTATGTGTAATATTATTTTATTGAAAAAATGTGGTTGAAATGATATCAAAACACTGTTCAATAATGCATTTTTTTCAGAAAAAAAAAAACAAACAAACAAACAAAAACAAGAAATAATTAAAATTCCGATCTACTTGTTTTTCATTACTCCATTGACATGGAATGAAAAGAAGCAAGAGGTCAAAAGTTCATAATGATTGATCTCGATTTAGATGATGATCCTTCTCGAGTTCTCGTTGAATCTATTTAACTAAGTTAATTTCATATCTCTATGTAAATCCGGATATATCTTAGTTAAATGCATTAAATCTCTAAGAATTAATGTAACAATAATATTAACTAGCATAAGTATCTCTGCTTATTATATTAATTCCCGATTTTTACTATGTGGTCTAATCAAATAATTCGCATCTCTACATAATTATTGCTCACAAAATCAATGAATTAGTGGTCAATTAATCTAAACATTAGGAATGAAAGTAAAAACAATTCACAGAATCAATTGAAAATTTAAAACTTTTTAATTAAAATTAAGGTTCTAAACTAAGTTACAATCATTCATCCAAATTAATTAATTACACATAAAGTACATCACTGAGTTTTAAGGGAAAAACGTAAAAAAAAAAAAAATGAAGATCTTGCACCAAGAATCTGCATCTCCTTGTAAAATCTATGAAACCCTAACTTCTTGATTGATTTCTTGATTTTTCCCTCCTTTTGGCTTTGTATATGTATCTAATGAAATCCTACAAATCTCCTTTAATTGTTGGATTAAGGTATGTATTTATAGAACAATCACCACGTCGAATTACAGTTTCGCCCATCAATGTACACCACACAAGTAGATCTGCATAATTAAACCAAATCGAGCAATTTTGTCGCTCAACTCGGATGAATTAAAAGATCAACATAATCACAAAAGTAATCTGGCATGCAAGTATGGAAGGATTTCAATATCAGTAAAATGAATAGCCTGCATGAAAATGGCTAGGCAAAAAAGAGGGATACAACTGTAGTTCACAAGGGGAAGAGGCATCATTTTGTAGACTTGACTTGTGTACATATTGTTAAGATTTGAGAGTCCATCTTAAAAGGTCAACATTGTTAAAAGGAGTAGCCCAAGATCTTTATTAATTGGTATGTGTCAACATCATTTATCAATGTTGGATATATATCCCTTAACAGGCCAAAGCATAAATCCAGTCCTCCAATATAGCATATGTTGTGGCCCACAATGACAAGCTTCATGGTTCGACCTGCATGTAGCAAACATTTTGCAGTTAATAATTTGAACAAAAAAAAAAAAGTACACGGAAATTTTAAATGTGTGCATAAATGGAAATGATATGATCCGGGGTGGGCCGAAAGCTACATGGAGTTTGATGATTGACGGGAAGTGGTTAAAGGCAAGTTCGAGTCTTCAAAGGGTTAATAAAAGTCATACAAATGCATGCTCGAGAAACGGGGCACATGGAGTTGAAGAGAACATGCCAAAGAGCAAATTTCATGTTGGGCTCGGAAGAAAAAACCAAATGGATCAACTCGGTTCAAGTAGCAAACGAGCAGCGTGGATGAAAATGGGCATAACTTTCAGCTCGATTGTCAAATTTTCGCCCATGAGTACAATTCAGAATCGTGACGAAATTCTGTACAAGGGAAAAATACAATCTTTTGATATATTTTGTAATATTTAGAGTTATTTTTTGTTTTAACTACATTAATGAGGTTTTAGTATAAATAGGTTTATTTCCTTCATTGTGAAAAAAAAAAAAAAAAAA
>CAIGRF010140093.1:0-13717 GCA_903798235.1 Fraxinus ornus
TCGCAACGTTTGATAAATGTTGCTAAAGGTAACTTTTAGCAACGTTTAATAAACGTTGCAAAAAGTTTAGCAACGTTTAATAAACGGTACAAAAAGGCTTACCTTTCGCAACACTCAATAAACGCTGCTAAAGGTAAAACCTTCCGCAACACTCAATAAACGTTGCTAAAGGTGTCTATTGCAACATTTTTCTAAAAAACGTTGCCAAAACTCATTTATATCAACCAATGGCAACATTCACTTACTAAAATGTTGCCAAAAGACACTTTTAGACAAATGTTGCCTTTTTAATGTTGCAATTGATGATTTTTGTTGTAGTCGCCCAAGGCAAAATCGAAAAAAAAAATCGTTTTTTCTATTTATTAATTCAATAACTTTTAGAATGCAACTTTTTTGCATTCTAGATATTCCAAAACTCAACCACAACTTCCCTAACCTCCATTCGACCTAAATTTCATCATATTTTATGTATTTTGGAGGTGAAGAAAAAGTCTATACATCAATTCAAGAAAAATTATACAATGATTTTGAAAATTCATAGTTCGCTTTCAAGATTTGAGCCAAGAACGTGGATTTCTCCTACTTCTTCCATCTTTCTTATTTTCAAGTGATGTTTTCCAATTATTCTTGTGTAATTTAATTATAATAGATGGATGATGAACCTTATTAGTTGTTATTTTTAATTCAAGACTCGCTAATTTAGTAATTTCTTGAGTTTCTTGATTATTTATGCATCTACATAGTGTTGTTTGAATGCTTGATCACATTTAGACAACTTGTTGCTTAGTGAAATAATCATGTTATGAAATTCACGCTTTTCATATGATTTTGGACTAAGAATAGAATCAGGTCGTGTTAAGCATATGTTTGATATTTTTTGGAAAAGGATATTAAATAAAATTTGATTATTGATTATCATTAACATTAGGAAAATAATACTACTCTTTATGGATTGGAATTGGAAATAAAGTAATACGGTGATTCAAAAAATCCAATACATTTATCACATATTATGCTAAAAACCATTCTCAATTGCTTCTTTAGTCTAAATTAGATTAGAAAATCACAACAAATCTCTTTTGGTGTTACTCTTTATCAATCTTGATAATAAATAGTAGACCAAAATTAAACATTATTCCTCGTATGACGATAACTCTAAGCACACTTTATCTATTACTTTTCAATGATCTTGTACGCTTGCAAGATTTTTTTGAACAAGTTTTTAGCGACGTTGACGGAGAAAAATTGTTTAATTCTAGTTCATTAGTTGATATTGAATTCGATAGTTCCTTTTTGTCAATCTTGGCTATCTACCCTAATCCCTCTTGCATAGTATTCTTCCAGGTACTATTTGGCAGTATATGCATGGTTTCAATGATGGCAATCGAGTAAAATATGTTTGCAATGAGTAATCTTGATATGGATGATGGGGATTTGCTAGGGGAAGACATAAATTGTGAGCTGTGTAGTGGGATGCATTATACTGGGCAATGCTTATATACATGTCCTAATTTTAACAATATTTAATATGTCGAAAACAAGCAATTGACAACTTTGATGAAGGCTACATGGTTAAGGGAGAGTATATATCTACATATGTAGAAGAGGACATCAGTCTTAAGGAAGTTGGTCATTCCCTATGGAATGTGGATGCCCTTGCAAACTATTATAATGAACTCGTCATGTTAGGTGAAAGCAAAATACATTCGGTAGATTCCATATTTTGGGATGAATTTAAAAGGTGTGGATATAATCCACTTGAAAAGGTTGGAAGGAAAGAATTACCATTGCTTGTGGATTTAGACTATAATTCGGTCATTCAATCTGAGGAGATATTAATTATTGAAGAAGAGTATAAAAATGATGAAATATTAATTACAAAGGGACCAAGCGAAGAAGTGCCAATCAATGAAGATGAAATTAATACACATTCTTTCGACTTCATCGATTGCCCAACAATTGAATTTGTGCTTAAACCAAGGAAGAGAATGAAGTCTACATATTTGAATTCGAGTCGGATGAATAGGCAAGTCATATCACCTTGGAGAGGCAATGTCAAACTTTGGAAAACCAACGGAGAATGGAGCAAATAGAAGCAAACTGAGCAAGACATCAAAGACTTTCTTCAACATTCCATGATGTAGATTACCAAAGTCAAACTAAAGACTATAAATAAACGCTTATTAGGAAGTAACCCAATTTTCTTTGCTTTTATTTATTTTGCTTTCTAAGTTTAGGATACGAGTTCAATTTAATTTTTATAGGTATCACAATCCATGCCCTGTTTTTCCTTAGGCTCTTAAATTTATTGTTGGTTTATGAGAAGTTTGGGTTAAGTAATTCTTGTTCCAAGTTATTAAATCTTTAATATTTGATTTTTCAGGAACATGATATCGCGTAACACTCAAACCAACATTGACCTAGGGAATGGTGTGATGAAAAGGACCTACCAGCTCTTGCTAGGGATGTCAAAAAAGCTCGGTAGCTTGGGCTCGGCTCGGTTCCGAAAAAGCTCGAGCCGGGCCCGGCGCGGGCCGAGCCTCATTTTGAGGAGTCTGCCCGAGCCAGGCTGGGCCGTGTGTCTCGGGTCGGCCTCCAAAAAAAAAAAAAATCACAAAAATTTGTTAACTTATTCTTCTCATCATGAAATCAATAAACTAATTATAAGTGACAAATTTATCTCATAATTTATTACATAGATTTTTTGGAAAATGGGTGATATTTTTTTGTTCAATATTTATTGCATTATTAGTTTATTACTTTTTCATTTCTCTAAAACTCTAAGTGCCTAAATATTTAAAGTAAGCATTTTCTCATTTACACAAACGTTTATTATTCTATATTAAGTGAAATTATTAGTGATATATATTGCTTGATTACATTTAAAAATAGAGTTAAGTTCACCAATGTCCACTAAAATTTGTAAGAAAATTTAAATCGATCATTAAAAATATTTCTTACTTTGTTATAATGGATAGTTACTTATTTATAAATCTAATATGTTATCCGACATTAGGCTATAAGGTGCCACAAAAAAAAAANGGGCTCGGCTCGGCCCGCTAAAGCTCGGGCCAAGCCTTATTTTTTTGGCCGGGCTTGGATCGGGCCCAAAAAAAGCTCGGGCTCGGCTCGTTGACATAGCTAGCTCTTGCACTTCATGCCATGACATTTCACCTCCTAATAAATCTAGGGAGTATTTTCTTCGTTTTCTTCCCCTCCCTTTATATGCTTATTTATGCTTTAAGGCATTGAGGACAATGTCTATTTTATGTTTGGGGTAGAAATTATTGAGTTATTGCTTTTGAGTGTTATTGTATGTTCTTTATCATGAGAAAAATACTAAAATATTGAGAAATTTGAAATATTTCGAAAAAAAAAAAATATTTTCTTGTTTTATCTATGTGCTTATGTGGGTTAGATGGCTTGATCAGTAACTATGAGTTTATTTGAGATCGCGTATTAATTTATGAATTGCAAATAGGTTTCATGTTAAGATTGATCAATTTTTTTCTATGTGAAACATGATAGTACTTGCGTAATTGAATTAAGTTAGACATTATGATTGAATGAGTTGATTCATATTTGGATAGGTCGAAAAAGTGGAGCTTAGATGCTACATCCAAATTACTTCATTATACATCCTTTGACCAATTTAGCATAGTTCGGGGTGATTTTACTGTTGTAGGAAGATATGGATATGAATGAGGATTCTATGTGTGAAAAATCATGTATGGATTGTCTAAGATCATTGAGATAAAATTAGGTCAAAGTCTTAAGGTAGATGTCGATTCTTTTGAATATGGCATTTAATGAGGGCCATTACAATAATCAAGACAAAAAAAAATTATATATATTTGGAAACATCTCTTCATAGCCTTTATAACTTGAGTTATTAAGCCTATAAAGGTATCTAAAACATGTTTCCCTACAATCATCTATTTGGGAGTTATCTGTCAAAAACTTGCTACATGGGTCATTTAGAAAGTTGAATGGAAAGAATGCTGCAAATAAAAAAATAGAAAATCAGAAAAATCATGTGTATAAAATAAAAAGCGCACCACTTGCCTCGGTTAAGCCCGAAACACTTGTTTACGAAGTTAATTTTTTATAAGAGATTATTAGCCTAGTTAGGTCTTAGAGATTGAAGCAATAAAGTATTTGGGAAATCGTTGTTTATTGAAGTGTTAACTTACTATTAGTGAAATTCGTTTAAAGTAGAGAGGTGAGGATAAGTATGAAATTCAGCCTTAGATCACACACACAAAAAGAGTGAAAAGAATAAATTTGGGAGTGCACAAATCTTACCTGTGATAAAATGACAAACTTGACCACTAAGGGTTGGGAATGAAACTAATTGTGAATTCATGATGTTATAATACTTAATTCTTCACACATACATACATTCATCAGTTTTGCATTGGAAAAGTGAATATTGATTTTGGTAATGTAATTTATTGATAGATTTAATATCATGATTTCATACATGAGACAAACGACAGGTTGTCTAACCATATTTTATTGCATTACCTGATTGACTGGCCACCAATTATGTAATTTGCATTGCATGCTTGTATGTTTGTTATAAGTTAGAATATGATTTTTTGACAAACAAATGTTCAAGTTTGGGGGTTTGATAAATTTATTTTATACACTTATTTGGAGTTTTAAATAATGGTGTTTTCTAGTTGATTTTTTTTTTTTGATGAAATCATAATTTGTTATGTATTGCGTTCAATAAGTAACACTCATGGTTTAATGAAGAATTGGAAAAATGGTAAAGTGTGCTCAATTGTAAGAGATTCAAAGTTCGAGAACTAAAGTGAAAATACTCAATAGTTGTAACGGAAATCACGATTGAGATTCAAGAGTGCTAGGTGTCAATTGGATAAAAAAAGAAGTTAAAATGATGAAATATAGTCAAGTTCAAGCCGAAAAAGTTATGCTCCGAATTTTCAACATATTGAGACCCATTTTGACATGGTAAAGATTCAAATATTTCTAAACAAATTGTAGTCCTTTGAGTTATATTTCTAACACACTTTGAATCGCCTCAATCGGATATCGAAAAAGAAAGTTATGATAAAAATACTGAAAGATGCTCAGGACAAGCCTAAGTGCTTGCCCAAGGTAAAACGAGAAAAAAATCTTTTTTTTCCTTTTCTTATTTCGGTATCTTTTAAACGCAATCTTTTGACATTCTAAGCGAAGTACAAGTCTATGCATTAGTTCAATGCCAGTCATGCAAGGATTTTGAAGATTCATAACCCGATTTCAAGATTTGAGCCAAAAATATGAATTTCTCCTACTTCCATCTTTCTTGTTTTTGGGGTGATTTTTTTTTTTCAGTTATTCTTGTGTAATTTTTTTTTCTGCTATGAAGTTTTTCATGGTATTGGATGGACAATGAACCTTATTAGTTGTTGTTTTAATTCAAGACTCGTTAATTTAGTAATTTCTTGAGTTTCTTGATTATTTATGTATCTACATTGCATTGTTTGAATGCTTGATCACAATTTGTTAACTTGTTGCCTATTCATATTGTTGAGAGACTCACAATAGGCACAACACTGCATATTTAACCCATGGACAATAGATATTAGGAATAATATGTATAGCATGTATAATCACGTGAAATAATCATGTTATTAAATGCATGTTTTTCATATGAATTTGGACTGAGAATAAGATTGGGTCGTGTTAAGCATATGTTTGACATTTGTTGGAAAAGGATATTAAATAAAATTGGATTATTGATTGTCATTAACATTAGGAAATTAATACTACTTTTTATGTGTCAAGAATTGGAAATAGAATAAGATTGGGTCGTGTTAAGCATATGTTTGACATTTGTTGGAAAAGGATATTAAATAAAATTGGATTATTGATTGTCATTAACATTAGGAAATTAATACTACTTTTTATGTGTCAAGAATTGGAAATAACACTAATAGAGGAATTTATAAATCCAATAAATTCATCACATATTTGCTAAAAACTGCTCTTAATTTCTTTCTTAGTTAAAATTAGATTAGAAAGTCACAACACATCTCATTTGATGTTACAGTGTATCGAATTTGATAATAACTAGTAGATCAAAATTAAACATTATTCCTCGTGGGACGATAACACTAAACTCACTTTATTTATTATTTGTTAACGATCACATACGCTTGCGAAATTTTACCGAACACCGAGCATTCATTTTCTTTGCCAATTGTATGCCAACTAAGAAGGGTTCATATTCAATCTCATTATTAGTTACCTTAAATGTTAGCCATAATGCACAATTCAGATTGTGCCCCTTCGGGCTAGTCAGAATTATGATTGCTTCGACACCAATTTCTCCGAACAATCATCCACGAATAACTTCCACATTTTCTACTCAGGAATGAGAATTTATTATAGTCTGCAATGAAATTCACTAATGCTTGTCATTTTACTGCAAATCGTCCCTTATAGCTTATTTTGAATGTCTCATTTCTCTTGCCCATTTCATCAATCTTCCTGATGTGTCAAGTTTCTGTAATACTTGGTTGAGGGAAAACTTGGCTAGCACTTTGATATTGTGATCATGGAAATACGGTTGTAAGTTTTGGCAGGTTTGTAACCATGTAACCCTGTTTCATCAAGTGTATCCAATACATAATTTCGGTGACTAACAAATATCCCTGCTTTTGATCTAGCAAACTCCATACCAAGGAAATACTTCAATGGACCCAAGTCTTTGATCTCAAAATCATCAATAAGTTTTTTCTGCAGTCTCAACAACTCACTTGTCAAGATAATGTCATCTACATAGACGGTTAAGATAGCAACTTTACCCATGACTTTTTACCGATGTCCCAAAGCGTTCAAACCACATTTTAGGAGATCGTTTAAAACCATATAATGACTTCTTTAATATGCAACCGTTTCTTGGTCAAACTTTGCTTCAAAACCTGGTGGTAGGCACATGAACACTTCTTTCTCCAAATCTCCATTTAAGAATGCATTTTTACATCTAACTAGTGTAAAGGCCAGTTGGAGTTCATTGCTAAGGATAGTAAGGCTCGGATTAAGTTTACCCTGGCTACAGAGGTAAGTTTTTCTTGGTAATATATTCCATGTGTTTGTATGAGTCCTTTTGCCACAAGTCTAGCTGTGTATCTTTCTATACTACCATTTGCTTTACACTTAATTGTGAACGCCCATTTACATTTCATAGTCTTCTTATCTCTCAGCAAATCAACTACTTCCCAAGTATCGCTCTTTTAAGTGCATTCATCTCTTATACAACTTCCAATTTGGATCGTCTAGTGCCTCTTTAATATCTCTTGGAACAAACAGGTGGGTAATCTTAGAGGTAAAAGCTCTATGGCTATTGGAAAGTTTAGTATAAGTTATGAATTTTGTGATTGGATGGTTGGTACATTTTCTAACTCGTTTCCTAACTGCTATAGGAAGATCAAGATCAGATCGTACACTATTAAATGGTACAGAAAAAGAGATGATAGGATTACCTAGACCATTGCTCGGTGATTCTGACTAGTCTTGTGCTAGTATGGTAGGCGAATTATTATTCTTTGTTCCTCTTCGAGTATAAACCCATAACTCAGTGTTCGATTGTGATATTTCTCCCCCTATCCTTGATGTTTCTCTATTTGGAAATTGAGTACAAGTAAAGTCCTTTTTTTTTTCTAAACCTTGAACAAATATTTCAGGTTGAGAGATAGTAAGGCTAAGAGAGTTCAAAACTGTAGTAGGTAGTAGATCGCCAGTAATCCAATTTTTTTTCTGCTATTCCTATCTCCCCATAAAGGGAATTTTTGGTAAAATATGGTTGATTTTCCACAAAAAGAGACATCTATGCCGACATGCAATTTCTTTTGTTGTAGGGTTGTAATAAGTGCGTTTCACATACTTATTTAGAGCACAAAACATGGATAATTGTTGGAAAATATATTGAAATATGTCTTAATTCTATATAATTATGTTTTGTAGGATAACATTGATGAACATGGTGGAATTGAGGAAAAAGAAGCGAAAAGATGACTAAAATGAAAGAAACCCAAAGTNGGTGGAATTGAGGAAAAAGAAGCGAAAAGATGACTAAAATGAAAGAAACCCAAAGTTCCGAAATCAAAGTACGAATAGCAAAAAAAGATTACCCGGAAGAAGAAACGAAGATGTGAAAAGAATTGAACACCAATTTAGCAAAGGAATGAAGTATTGGAAGTAGAAAAAACGGGAAAAGAGATCAAGAAATGAGAAAATGGAGTTCGGGGACCAAACGCAAAGAATGGAAGTTTGCTTAAACTATGCCGTCACATAGTTCTTCTTACATGCGGTTGCATATAGTGCTTCAGAGAATTTCAGGGAGGATTTAACTGATCTATGTGGTCGTATATGAGTGTACTATGTGGTCGTATAGTACATTGACGAAGGAAAAATTCTGGTTTCCTTATTTTAATAAAACTCTTATGAAAACAAATTTGATGGAGTCCTTTAAAAACCTAGAGTCATCCAAAACATAGGAAAACATATTTTTAAGAGCTTTTGGAACATGGAAGGAAGCAAGAACACGAAGATTCAATTCAAGATTTATTTTGGTAATGTCGACTTTTCAATATTTTTATTGTTTTCTTTTTCATAACATGTTAGGCTAGTTTTCTTTATGCTAGGATAACGATGAACCATGTAATATGAGTTTTAATCTTTAATTTTATATGTGTGACATTAAAAACACATTTTTGAATATTGAATGATTTATATGATTTTCTTTCCTCCGCAATTATTGTGCATGATAGTTGTGTGAATTTGGTGGCTTATTTTATACATTCAAAAGAAGGAAAATGGGTTCGACATATATAAATTATCATAGGGTCCGATATGGGATAGAAATATACTGCTATGTCTTACGTGAATTTTTTAAGTGTTCATTAGAATTTATGTACTTTTATGTGTTCGCATTTATAATAGAAATACAGTTAGATCATGTATAAAGTAGGTTTAACATTGCTTAGGAGAGATTGTTAAATAAAATAGGAACATTGATTTGTCAAATTCAATCATGTTGTCAACGTGTAAAATTAGGGTTAAAACTGATTATTGCTTAGGAATGCGGGATCCTAGTATGTTTGTTATTCATTGAAACACATTAACTTGCGTTCAACATAATTTGAACTTAAATTAGTTAATTTACTCATAATTGCATAAATAGATTAGTTTATATATAATTTAGTCATAAACATATCATATTATTCTTGTTTTGGTTAAGGTCACGATAATTAAAATTGAACTAAATCAATCTCTATGGGATGATACTTGGACTCAACTCCATTTTATTACTTGTTAACAAACTGTACATTTGCGGTGATTTTAATTCGAAATATATTTTCGTAAACACATTTTTTGTCGTCGTTGCTGGAGATCGAACCCGGATTTCATTTTATTTACCTCAACACTAATTCGAACATTTTTAGTTATTTAAGTCCTTCCATTTTAGTTTATCTGAGTGGTACTATTGTTTTTCTTTCAATTCTTGTATCCGAAGGTCGCTTGACGGTGAATTGATTCCAGCTGATCTAGAAATCGAACGCACCTTTCATCGTATACAAAGGGAAGCAAGAGCAGCACAACAAAAAAAGCAAAAATAGCAAGTAAAAAATGGCTAACGAGGAAAAAGATCAAGCAGTTTAGGTCAATGAAGATGAAGTTGTTGATGAGGGAAATATGTTTGTTGGAGATCTCATAATACCACAAATCAATCAGAGTCAACCTAGCATTGACTACTCTCTGTTTGGGCAGCCAAATTTCCAGTTGAAGACCAACTTTATACATCTATTCCAGAATGGACATCAATTTTATGGCAGAGCTGAAGAAAATCCACATATGCACATCTCTCGATTCTTGGAGATGTGTCAACATTTTTGATATCAGGGTATTTCAGATGATGCTATTAGACTAAGGCTATTTCCACGCACTTTGCATGACAACGCACTTGAGTGGTTAGATTCTAAGCCCATCGTCAGTATCAGTACATGGAATGATCTAGCCCAAAAGTTTTAAATAAAATTATTCCCATTGGCCAAGATGGCAAAGTTGAAGCATGATCTATCTATCATCCATCAAAGTGAATTAGAATCTTTTGATGAAGCTTGAAACAGGTTCAAAACATGCTTCGAAAGTGTCCTCATCACGGTATTAGCGGAGGACTCCAGGTCCAATATTTCTATGTGGGATTGCTTTTATCTTTCAAAAGCATGGTGGATTCTTCGTCTATCATCTCTTTATCTACAAAAACAATTGATGAAGCTTTGAAATTATTCGAGACAGTGGCTACTACTTCAGCCATGAAGGGCTTCTGAGCTAGTTGTTCAAAAGAAAGCGTCGGGTGTATATGAAGTAGATGCTCACTCAGCATTATTTATGAAAATAGATTCATTATTTCATAAGGTGGAGAGCATATCACAGACAGCCAATGCAGCACAAGCAAAGAAGTCAAGTTGTGAAGAGTGTGGGACAAATCATAATACAACAAATTGTCCTATTTTGGCACAAGAAATGGAACAAGTGGATTTTACACAATAGGGACAACGTCTACAAAATAATCCACATTCAGATATTTACAACCCAGGTTAAAAGAAGCATCCAAATTTCTCTTGGACTAATCAGAATCAGAATAGGCTACAGGATCAGTTTAAGTAGCAAGAGAAGAAGTTTCAGTTGGAAGAAATGTTTGGGAAATATATGGAAAAAACAAATCAATACATGGAAGCTAATAATCAGTTCATGAGGAAAACTGAAACAACTCTCCTAGATCAGAGTGCTGCTATTAAAAATCTTAAGACTCAAGTGGGCTAGATCGAATTTTCTATTACTGGCAGAGCACCAAGTTTATTACCCAGCAATACAAATATCAACCCCAAGGAACATGCCAAAGCAATACCAATCAGAAGCAGGGTACAATTATCAAAAATACATGTCAAGAGGCCAATTGCGAATAAGGAAACAATGCATTTTTCAGATAAAGAGCATGTAGAACAAACTGAATAGACAACTAAAGCATCTTCTAAGGAGAGTTCAAATACACCTCGGGTTAAGGTAAACGTTCCTATCAATCCTTACGAGCCTCATATTCCATTTTCACATAGGTTGAAAAAGCACAAATTGGATCAACAATACAAAAAAATTCTTGAGGTCTTTAAGAAACTCCATATCAACATTTCCTTTGCCAATACATCGTCCAAATACCTAGCTACATCAACTTCCTAAAGGATATCATATCCAACAAATGCAAAGTGGAGGAACATGAAATGATGATGTTGACTGAGGAGTGTAGCACCAAGATCCAGAAAAAGCTACCTCCAAAGTTAAAAGACCATAGAGTTTTACTGTACCTTGCACTATTGGAGATTGTTATTTTGATAAAGCTTTATGTGATCTAGGCAGAAGTATTAATTTAATGCCATTTTCTATTTTCATGAAACTCGAATTGGGATAGGCTAAAGAAACTACGATAATTCTTTACCTAGCTTATCGATCTCTTACTCATCCAAGAGGGATCATTGAAGACGTATTGAATAAAGTTGAAAAATTCATCTTCCCAGCTAATTTTCTCATTCTTAATATTGAGGAAGATAAGGATGTTCAACTTATATTAGGTCAACCATTCTTAGCTACAGGAAGAGCTCTTATTGATGTTTAGAAGGGTCAACTGATTTTAAGACTTGGTGAAAAGCAGATTTCTTTCAATGTCTTCAAAGCCATGAAATTTTCTATTGAGTTAGATAGCTATTTTGAGATAGATATGATTGAGAAGGTGGTTTAAGACACATTTCTGCTACATAATCATCAGATGAATATGAGGCATGCATTGTATATTCTCAATCTACTCATATTGATTCTCTTGAGATAGAGGCATGTGTAAGGTTTTTGCATACCAATCCACCATACACGCATAAACACCATTTTGAGGACTTGGGAACGGGTCCTACAAAGCCTTACCATTCATTCAGCAACCCCTTAAATTGAAACTAAAGTAACTACTACCTTATCTTCGATATGCTTATTTGGGAGAGTCCTCTACATTCTCAATAATTATTTCAAATTTAGTCAGCAAAGTAGAGAAGGAGAGGCTATTTCGGGTACTTAAAGATAATAAGACAGCCATTGGATGGTCCATTAGAGATATTAAAGGGATCAGCCCTTCACTGTGCATGCATAAAATTCTTATGGAAGATAATTTTTAACCAAGTGTAGATGGTCAGTAGAGGCTAAATCTAAACAAGAAAGAGATAGTTAGAGCAGAGGTGTTGAAACTCCTGGATGCGGTATCTCTATCCAATATCAGACAGTGCATGGATCAGTCCACTTCAGGTTGGGCCGAAGAAGCATGGTATTACGGTTGTATGGAATGAAAGAAATGAATTAATTTCCCACCAGGACTGTTACAAGATAGAGAGTTTGCATTGATTATTATAAACTCAATGCTGCTACTCAAAATGATCACTTTTCCCTTCCATTTATCGATTAGATGTTAAAAGAATTGGCGGGGACACTCTCACTACTACTTCCTTAATGGATATTCTGGATATAATTAGATCCCAGTAGCACTCGATGATCAGGAGAAGACCACCTTTACTTGCCCTTTTGGTACATTTGCTTATTGTATCGTAGGATGCCATTTAGTTTGTGCAATGCTCCTACTACCTTTCAGCGTTGTATGATGGCGATCTTTTCTGACATGGTGGAGAAATTCATAGAAATCTTCAGGGATGACTTCTTTGTGTTTAGGTCTTCTTTTGATGAATGTTTAGAGCATTTGAGCTTGGTATTATAGCGATGCAAAGAAAAACTTGGTATTGAACACGGAAAAATGCCACTTCGTGGTACAGGAGGGCATTGTATTAGGACATCGCATTTCAGCTAACAAAATAGAGGTGACAAAGTAAAAATCTAGATTATTGAGAACTTATCGCCATCTACATTAGTTAAGGGTGTTCCCAGTTTCCTTGGGCATGCCAAGTTTTATCGACTCTTCATTAAGAATTTCTCAAAGATCATAAAGCCTCTGTGTGACTTGCTAGCTAAGGATATCACTTTTGACTTCTCTGTGAAATGTCAATTGGCTTTCAATACTTTAAAAGGGAAGTTGACCTCAGCAACAGTGATCATTGCACTGGATTAGAGTTTTTATTCCAATTAATATGTGATGCGAGTGATTACGTCATGGGGGTCGTATTAGGATAGCGTAAGAACAAAATATTCCATGTAATCTATTATGTAAGCAAAACTTTGAACGACACACAAATCAACTATGCTACCACAGATCAAATTATTCGGCGATGTGTTCCTCAGGATGAAGTATCTCAAATACTGGAAGAATGTCATTCATTTGCATACACAGGGCACTTTAGAGCATCAAAGATGATTTCTAGAGTTTTACAATCTAGATTCTATTATCCTTCACTCTTTTGCAATGCTTTTTGAGTTCGTGAAAAGTGTGACAAATACCAGCGCACGAAAAACATCTCTAGAAGGGTCGAGATGCTTTTAAATAGCATTCTAGAGGTATAGTGATTACGTCCAAAGTATAATGCGGTAGTTGTAGTGCAGCTTTGGGGTGTCGTATCCACAGGGAGATGGAAAATGTGTCAAAGGGTCAAGAAAGTGGGTGATTTGTTCTCTTAAGATGGTAGTAGCTTCGGTTGTTGATCAAGTGAATCAATAAAAAAAT
>CAIGRF010140128.1:7863-20693 GCA_903798235.1 Fraxinus ornus
AAGCACATTGAGATCGATTGTCACCTTACTCGTCATCATCTCAAGCATGACACAATTATTTTGCCATTTGTTTCTTCTTCTTTGCAGCTTGCAGATTTATTTACCAAGTCACATTCGATTTTCCGTTTTCGTTTTCTAGTTGGCAAACTCTCGATACTTGTAGCTGCCGCATCGTGAGTTTGAGGGGAGATGTTAAGAAATATAGCATTATTTTATTTTATTATTTATTTAGGGTAGAGTAGTCTTTTTAGTTTCCTTTATTTTAGACTATATATAGTCTCTTTATATTTACGTTTTGTATTCACTTTTCATTATGCAGAATTAATGAAACCCTAACCTCTTTTTTTTTTTTCTTTGAATTGTTTAACAAGACCATGTAGTAAAAGCTGGTAATTAGTATAAAACGTAGAGATACTTATGTTAGTTATTGACTTCTCATGTTCAGGCTGGAAGTTTGGAAGAGGCAATAAGCATTATAAACAGAAACAAGTGTGGCTTCTGCTTGGATATCCACGAGTTTTTGTATCTTTTGTATTTTGGTTTTGATCTGATTTAAATTGTTTCATTTTCTTGGATTAGACATGGCAATGGAGCTTCCAAATTTACATCCTCCTGTGCAGCTGCAATGAAATTTCAGAATGCGATCGAGTCTGGGCAGGTAAGTGCATTTTCACCATGTTTGTTTGTTCTTTTTTCTTTCACAGATGGTGAGAACTTCATCTGGGTTAGGATCCTACTAAGAGGTCCATTAGAGATCATAATAATAATTTAATTTTCAATTTTGACTTTGAGTTTTAACAAGAACTTTTGAATGGACTCAGATTGGCATCATATGTGGCTATTCCAACACCATTGCCGCTATTCTCCTTTACCAGGTCCAAGTCATCATTCACCAGAGATACCAATTTCTATTGTATAACATCTTCATTATAAGGAAATGCACGAGCTACTGTCGGCTCTCTAAGAAATTCTGTTTCTAAATTGTAAACGGTGTTCTTTTGATGTGCAGGTAAAGTTGGAGTTCAGTTTTACACGCAGATGAAAACAGTAACTCAGCAATGGAAGGACTTTTCTTGTAGTGAAGCATCTGCAACCATAATGTCAAATGATCTATCGAGTAATGGTTAAGAACTGAATACGTTGCAGTCGCTAGATTTCCCAAGTAAGGATGATATATCCTTGGGATTGCATTTGAGAGATTTCTCGAATAACGAAATGGTGTCGCTCCCATTGCATCCTGTTGGGAAAAAATAGCATATAGCACTAGAAATCTTCAAAGTCACAATACAAAATAACCATATATATATAATGCTTAACAGAGATTATAGAACCAAGAGTTATCAAATTATCAGAACATAAAAGCCCAAAAATGTACAGCATAAAACTGGAATGAGACTTCCCTTTCCTGTTTGAAGTTTTAGGCTCAGGAACAGCCCAACCATGTCGCGCAAACCGCCATCCAGAGAGAGGTGAGAACCGGACAGAACAACTCAAGACTCGACTTGGGTCATCGATTCAAGAATTTACCAAAATAGTCGAGTTCCTACCACCAAACCGAGCCCAAACCTTGCGAGAAATCAGCCCTCACTCAACTACTATTTCAACCTTGAGTATTGCATAATAATCTCACATCAACATGCTGCAAGAAATCGTATTTGGGGTAGACCAAAGAAGGAAGAAAAATGAAGCTAACTCTCTGCACATTTTAAAATGAAGGGAACCGTCCAAAATATAAGTGAGAGAGAGAGTAAGGCGTCTCCAAGAAGCTACACACTTTCATTTCAAAAGCATTGACCAAGGAAAAATATCTTGCAAGGATAGATCTCCACCATTGGTTTAATCTAAGGACTGCAAATGATTTAAAAAAAGGAAAGCACAATCTGGGTCACAAACCCAATTAAGCCCAATAAGTGTGAGAACCACATAAGTCCACACATTCGAACGATATTCAAAGTAGCGTAGGGGGTGTTTATACCATTAAAGGCGAATGATTTTCCAGGTAGTGATTGGGAATTGCCAGCAGAACAGGACATTCCAAATTCTGATGGAATATCTCTGGCTATAGCATCGTTGGATGGATCACACTGGACCTAAACTTTTAGTACATATTGATATGATTAGACCGTATAATTAATAAGATTTTATCTTGCTTTTCTTCTTTAGAGTATGTTTGATGGATATTATTTTGAAAGAATGTATTTTGGAATATTGGATTGATAGAGAATGTGTGGTTGAAAAATAAGGAAAAGTTATTGATGTGATAGAAAATATTATTTTATTGAAGAATGTGTGGTTGAAAATGAGTAGAAAAATGAGAATGAGAATTTTAATGGGGATCAAACGGGGGCTTATTCTACAAAAATTACATATAAAGATTTTATCAAGCGTCGACTATTAAAGACAAGTCTATTTCAAGTTTAAAAGATTGAGTTCGATACTAACTTGTAATATCGTGATATTTTCTCCTAAATTTAATTAAATTTGAAATTTCATTAAATGTGTAAAATTTCATTTTGATATTTTGACTTGTTTTATATAATAGAATTTTGACATCCAAATCGATTCAACATCATTTATTTTAATTTGTAAGATAATAGAAAATGTCAAAATTACCTAATTATTCGATAAAGATGATTCCCCTGGACCCCTCTGTTACATATAAGGGCCTTGCTATTCGTACATGGAGTTTTACACTCCATTTTACTCGGCCCCACTGCCCCCCTCACAATAGGGGGGGCAGAATTTTTTAATTCAATGTGGGCCAGTGGTGGGCCCTCACTTATGTGAGGGGCGGGTAAACCGGAGTGTAAAACTCCGGGTACGAATGGCATTCCTCTGCATATAATTACAGAGAGATTATATACGATTTTCCAAACAAATAAGAAGTAATTGCCAGCTGCTCTCTCTCCAATCACACTCTACAGCGACGCAGTATATTATACAGCCAAAGGATTGCTGCTCTCTCTCCAATCACACTCTACAGCGACGCAGTATACTATACAGCCAAAGGATTGCAACGAGATTACTGTTTCATAAAAAATTCGCGATGGTGCTGCAGCTTTCACTTCAACGATGTACTCACTTTAATTCTTGAGCGTGTCTATAATTTTGTTGTTTATTCGATCATTTGATGAATATGGGTATCTTATACGTTATAGCGAATTCGTTGATAAAGTTGCAGCTTGGAGCCCTAATCTTGATTTGATTATTGTTTACGTGTGTTTATATTTGCGTTTTGGTGTTTCTTTAGTGAGTAAAGTGAGGCTGTTGAGTCCTCGGATATTTGCGCTTGCAAATTCTCAGTTTTCAACTGCTGCTGAACCGTCTTGGAGACATGGAAATTCGCTTGTGAGTATTCTTTCTATTCTAATTTGTTTTAATACAATAATAGTTGGTTTCCAATTTTTTATTTTTTATTCTTTTTTTTTTCTGAGAATAAAGAAGTTGAAAGTGCATAATGTGAATTCTTGAATTTTATGTTATGTGTCTGCTTTGGAAATTCCAATTAAGCTCAAATTAGTGTTTTGAAGAAAAATATAATAAACAAAAGTGTGCTGAAAATTGTTAAAGATAAAGCCATTTTACCCATGAATATAAAATAAAAGAATAAAAATAAACTACAGAAATGTATAATTTTTATTCATTTTCTTTAGGGGTATAATTGCATTGATCTTTTTATTTCAGAGAGTGCCAAATCTTATTGGTGGTAGCTTTATAGATTCACAGTCATCAGAATTAATTGATGTCTTGAATCCGGTAAGTGAACGAAATGTCATAACAACTCAATTTCTTTGTAGTATTTCTTTTGTGTTTATTTTCTTTGATTGGTTGATATCAAAGGCAACACAAGAGGTAGTTTCTCAAGTACCATTAACTACAAAAGAGGAGTTCAAGTCTGCAGTATCAGCTGCAAAACAGGCCTTTCCATCCTGGCGCAGCACACCAATAACAGCACGACAACGCGTTATGTTTAAGCTGCAAGATCTTATTCGTAAAAACATGGTTAGCACGTTGAAATGTTTTGATCTAATTGGATTTTATTCTGCTTATGATTTATACTGATTAGTATTATAATAATTATCATTCTAGGATAAGCTTGCCTTGAACATTACCACTGAACAAGGGAAGACACTTAAGGATGCACAGGGTGATGTGTTCCGTGGGCTAGGTTAGTACCTCTATAAAATATGTGCATGCTTGCTTGTGTGCGTGTAATTCTATAATCATTGCAGTTGAGTTCTTAATTGTTGTGTGTATTTTCTTGAAGAGGTGGTGGAACATGCTTGCGGGATGGCAACACTACAGATGGGAGAGTATGTTTCCAATGTGTCAAGCGGAATTGATACCTATAGCGTTAGAGAACCTCTTGGTGTTTGTGCTGGGATTTGTCCCTTTAACTTCCCTGCCATGATTCCCTTATGGGTAAATCAGCTTTCTTTTATTCTTCTAAAGTGCTTTCCATTTAATTCAGATCTATCAATGTTCTTTTCTTTTCCTACCTTTCATTCTTACCATATCATATTTTTCTTCCCTTTGTTTGGTGAGGGAAAATCATTTTGATGCTCTAGAATCAATCTAGTTCTCTCTTTCTAATCTCATGTGCAACTTCATGCAGATGTTTCCTGTTGCAGTTACATGTGGAAATACCTTCATCCTAAAGCCATCTGAAAAAGATCCAGGTGACTTATTTTCTTCAAGTAATCTAGTGTATTACTGAATCAGTTGTTTGCTTTCTAATGTTTTATTATCTGGCATCTGGATCAAAATAATTAATTAGGATCATTACTGGCTAAGACTATGTTATCCTTAGCTGATATGAGTTTGTCACATGTAAAATGTGAGGAGATTTAAACAATTTACTTCTCCTTTTTGGGGCTTAGTAAGATAGGCCTTCAAGTATATAATCTTAGACCAGCACACCATGTAGGCTGTAGTCTCTACACATTGACAGGCGTTCATATTTTGCCTTTTAGTTTGACTAATATTATCTAGTTGGCATCTCAATGCTTGTTTAGTTACATCTGTATCTATATGTATAGCAAACTGGCAACTTATTTCAAGTGATCATGAAGTATTCCGTGAAAAGATTATGAATGCATTCTTTATCCTGCATTTTTGACATTGCAAATGACAATTTTTTGAATAATTCTGTGATAACCTCCAACCTTTACAATTTTATGCATTTATTTAAAACACTATAGTGTTTTTTTCACTCTATGACCACATTCGCTTGAGCCTTAATGGCTGTCTTCTCGATATGTTTATCCATCTGAAAATCGTCGCCATGATCAGTATTTCATTCACCTCTTTTTACATTGATGGGTCATGTTACTTAGTCTAACCTTGTTTTATTGGTAATTATTTGTTAATTCTTGTTAACTTGGCTGTTGATATGAGATCATCAGATATACACAAGATATTTTAATTCTTCGACATCAAACAAGAAAATTTACAGTTAATTTCAACAGCATTTTGGTATTTGGTTTGCTTAGAATTTACTAAGAGCATGTTTGATCCTCATTAATTTCAAAATACATTTCTCTCTTCTTTTCAACAACACATTCTTCAATAAAATAATATTACACGCAAACCCAAAACTTTTTCTTATTTTTTAATCACATATTCTCCATCAAATCACTATTCAAAAATGCATTTTGGCAAAAGAATGGAGCTCAAGCAGGTCCTAAATTTACTCCTTATTTTGTTTCAGGGGCTTCTTTGATTCTTGCCGAGTTGGCCATGGAGGCTGGTTTGCCCAATGGTGTCCTGAATATTGTACATGGCACCAATGTATGTTTTGTTCATTCAATCATTTACTTCAACTTTTTTTTCTTTAATGTCACCAGTAATCATTTCAAATCCAATAAACAACCTTTTTAAGAGCCATTCATCCATTCTGTATCTTTCATATTTCAACTTTATTGTTCTCTTTCAGGACACTGTTAATGCTATATGTGATGATGATGATATTAGAGCTGTATCATTCGTTGGGTCAAATATAGTAAGTGATGTTATATGTTCTTAATTCCTTCTATTTCAACTTGACTGCCGTGATTGACTTTGTTGTGGGCTGGGGAGAGAGTGAGTCTCTGTCAAAGAGGTTCCATGTCTAAGACTCATGATTTCTCCAAACGTGGTCATACCAGTTGATGCCACTAAGGTGGGAAGAAGATGGAAGAGGAGACACCCTGCCACTAGACGTCCTCCTTTACGTTCTCTCTACGAAAGTTTGATGTTCCTACTAGGATCAAAGACATGCGAATTCATATAATAGTTTAGACATGCAAGGTCGGGCACAAAAACATAATCTTCCATCAAGGCCCTGTTCTATATTTTTTTATATGATTATCTTGACCACAATCAACATCAAAACACCTTCATTATCATCTGGGCAATCCCAGAATTATTGATTTATCAATTCCCATAGTTAAGATCATTGCTTTTTGCCAGTGTTTACTTTTGTTCCAACTTATTGTTCTCCATTTTTTCCTTGGTGAGGGTAGAAATTAGCTCGAGAACAAAGCCCTTTCATCTTTATTTATTTATTATTTTTTTTTCTGGATAACCAATTTTTCTTGCATTTGATATTCTTTCATCTTTGTGCACTGGATTAATGGCTTTTTATGTCTTTAGGCTGGCATGCATATTTATGGAAGAGCATCAGCTAGTGGAAAACGTGTCCAGGTCAGCTCAATAGCTGTATTCTACATAACCAAGATTCAGTTTTCGTTACAAACTTACAAACAGATATATTTTGTATCTAGTGTTCTCTATGTGAAGCTTAAAAATTTGATTACTTACTATAAAATCCTTTCAGTCCAACATGGGAGCAAAGAACCATGGAATCGTATTGCCTGATGCAAATGTGGATGCTACACTAAATGCTCTAGTTGCAGCTGGTTTTGGTGCTGCAGGACAAAGGTGCATGGCACTGAGCACGGTGGTCTTCGTTGGAGATTCAAAGTCATGGTATTCTCCTTGTTTGTTGTATCCCACGCGAGTGCTGTTTGCTTTGATTTCTATCGTCTTTCTCTTTAACAATAGCATAAATTTACTTTCTTGAATCTCAGAATGGAAGTATATTGCCAATAAATGATAGTTTATGATTATCTGCCTCATGTTATACAGTGTTTAATTTTAATTAGTGAAGACCATATAATGCATATTTTTTTGCGCTCTATTCTGGAAAGGAAAACATATTATCATAAGATTACTACCTTCACTATTTCCTTTTCAAAGATATTGCAGATTTCTGTAACTTATTTGAACCTTTGTAGGGAAGAAAAGCTAGTAGAGCGTGCCAAAGCCCTTAAGGTAAATATTGGAACAGATCCTGAAGCAGACCTCGGTCCAGTCATCAGTAAGCAGGTATGAACAGAGTCCAAAAGTAGTATTACATCTGCTGGAACCTAATCGGCATTGTTTTTAACCAATGAGTGGCTCAAGATACTTCCTCATTTTACATGTATATTTGTTATTTGAGGGCCGTTTTATCATGTTTCTTCCCCTACATTCGTAGGCAAAGGAACGAATATGTAAATTAGTTCAAAGTGGTGTTGGCAGCGGGGCCAAACTCTTGCTGGATGGAAGAGCTATCAAGGTATTTCAGTTATTAAGCCCATCTCCACTCACCTTTTCCGCTATGTTGAAACGCAGAAATTGAAGAAACCTACTTTTCCAATGAAATTTGATGAACATGGTGCTAGGTAGCGTAGACTTGTTTCTCAAGCCCTGCAATTTTTCTACATGTCGTTATTGACAATGGCAATTTTTCTGAACTAATGTGGACGGTGATGTGGATGCATTAATTAAATTTAATTACCCTGGACTGTGAAAAAGGCATTGGATTATACTGCAGTGGTCATACTGATTAATATTAAATTTAGTTGTCCATGTTGATCTGGGCACATTACTTATCAAAAGATAGATGTCAGCAGGACAAAAGCTGGAAATAGAACGAAATTCGTTGTTAAACTTACATGCATGTCATGAGAATAGAAGAAAAAACTATAACCTGTCAAAGTCATAGTGATGATTAATTCGTTAAAATATGGTAAAGCTCTTGCAGAAATAACTACCTCATCACTACTTTTGTTGAAATCATCGACAAGATAATGAACTTCACATTTTTCTTCTATCTATTAATAATAGGTTCCAGGATATGAACAAGGTAACTTTATTGGCCCCACCATCTTGTCTGATGTAACTGCTGACATGGAATGTTATAAGGTATCTCTCTCTCTCTCTCTCGAAAAGGTAGCTTGAGTCTTATGCCTTTTGCTCATTTAATCTCTCTCGTTATGGCATATCAGGAAGAGATCTTTGGCCCTGTTCTCATTTGCATGAAGGTATATATGTAGTTAATTACCCTGCTTGCATTGCAATTGAACTGAACATGGGCAAATACTGAGAGAGTTATTTTTCATGTTGCTCATCTCAGGCTGACAGTTTAGAAGAAGCCATAAACATAGTCAACAGAAATAAGTATTCCCTATTTCTTAGATCTCTTTAATCATCAAGTTCTTTTCTTTTTCTTTTTTTTTTTTTATTTGAATCTCATGTCATGTAACTAAATTTCCAGATACGGGAATGGTGCAGCTCTTTTTACTACATCCGGTGTAGCTGCAAGGAAATTCCAAACTGAGATAGAGGCAGGCCAGGTATTCTACTCTGTTGCTTCATATATTTAACTTAATTGCAAAATTAAAAAGGATCGTCTAGGTTGAGCCTAAAATTAGAAATATGCATCAGTATGTCCATGTCCAGTATACTGGAACTTTTATCAAGAGAATTTATTAATTTGGATCAATTTCAGATTGTTTATAGTTTCCTTCCCATGAATAAAGTTCTGCCATTGTTTCTCTATATTTATCTTTACAGTTTTAAGTTTCTGTTTCTGACGTGAAGTGGTTATACTCCGACCTCAGGTTGGCATAAATGTTCCCATTCCAGTTCCTTTACCCTTCTTCTCATTTACTGGCTCCAAGGCATCTTTTGCTGGGGATCTCAATTTTTACGGTAAATAATACTCTTCCACAAATACTAGTTTACTTCACACTATGCATAGTACATATTCTATACTCCTTTTTTTATGAGAAAGCATTTTATATAATCTGTAAAGCTCAAGTTTCTGATCTTGCACACTGGAATGTTATGTTATGTATCTTAGCCCCCGTTTGGTGCACATTATTGCCAAAATAATACATTTTTTTGGTTGATGTGATGGGAAATATGTGGTTCAAAAAGAAGGAAAATTTATTGATGTGATAGAAAATATTATTTTATTAGAGAATGTGTGGTTGAAAATGAGTAGAAGAATGAGAATGAAAAAAAAAATATGGCCCAAACAGGGGCTTACAGTAATATTTTCATCTTGTTTTTGGGCGGTTGATTTCAGGCAAGGCAGGCGTTCAGTTTTACACACAGATCAAGACAGTTACTCAACAATGGAAGGATCTGCCAACCGGTGCTGGATTGTCCCTGGCAATGCCTACTTCTCAGAAGACATGATGAGCAAAACAACCCAATGTGCTTAATTGAAAACGCCGGTTAGATCTCATATATTGCTGTTTGATCTTTCTCAACCTCTCAATGTTACTATGGTTACAAAAGTCATACATTTGATGTTTATTTTGTCAACGTGATAAACTGAGCTTCCAGTGTATTTTCTTGAACATCATTATATGTTAGTTTCTTCCTGGCTTTGTTGATCACTGTTCGTGTAAAGTTGAACTATGTCCTTGGTTTCTTATTCGATTTTTTGCTTTGATCCTCCCCAGATGTTACCCTTCTCTTGCTCAAGAAGCACATATAAATTCATAATCAAAACTACAAATAGAAAAAATACACAAAAAAAGTGGAGCTTACAGAGGATAGCCCAGAGCAAATACAGGTCTGCAAGTAATATTTAGACAATAAAATGTGTACGTACAAAATACATGCATACGTACAGACATACTTTACATCGTACAAATGTTTCAAATAGATTTAACCAGAACTAGAGCCCAGAAAAAGAAATACAGGGAGCACTAAAAAAAATTCAAAAGATAGCAGGCAAACTGGGGTTTTTAGACTGAGCCAACATTTTTACTTCAAGTTGAGGAAAAAAAATGAAGTGTAGAATTGATAAAAAGGAACAATACATTACTCCTACATATAGGAACCACGGTCGCGAACCACTTTCTCTGCCATCCCCACACCATGCCGCATCTAGTGCTACCATGGACTTCTATCAATTTGATCAGAAGATAGAGAGGGGTGGGTGGGTAAAGAGGGCAATGATAGAGAAAGTTTATTAGTAAATGATGTGAGAGAGGTTTTATTTATCGACATGTTTCTTGTATTCTTGACTAACTTATGATGAAAGTGAAATACGAAATTGTACGTTAAAACAACGATAAGATAATAATTCGTACAAAATCATAGGGTGTACAAAAGTGATGTTGATGGCGAAGATGCTCCAGACGACGCAGTGAACTTTGAAGACTCCGTATTATCACTATATATCGAAGATAGTGGTTGATTGTCGCGACTTTGAGAAGTGATAGTGCCAGACGAAAGCATATTTTCAACTGGAATGTAGTACATAGGCACGGGCATTCTCAATGGGAGAATTGGCAATGGAGCTTCAAATTTGAGTACGAGCAATGCTTGCCTAATTGAAGGACGAAGGTTGCCATCGGGATGAGCACACCAAAGGCCTACGATCATCAAGTGTTTCAATTCTTGCACGTTGAAATCAGAATCTAATTTTGGATCAGCTGCTTCAAGTAGCTTTCCTGTTCCATAAAGTCTCCAAACCCATTCGACCAAGTTCACTTGATCCTCTTGGGCATTGGGATCAATCGGTCTTCTTCCACAAGCAATTTCCAATGCCACAACACCAAAGCTGTAGACATCAGTTTCTCTACTAGCCTTGCCCGTGATTACACATTCAGGTGCCATGTACCCCATTGTCCCAGCTAAGACTGTTGTGTGAGATCCCTTCTCATGATCAACCAATCGAGCTAACCCAAAATCACCGAGTTTGGTATTGAAATTGGAATCCAACATGACATTGCTTGATTTTATGTCCCTATGCACTACGCACTGTTCCCATTCCTCGTGTAGATAGAGCAATGCTGAGGCCAAACCTTGGGCGATTCTGAACCTTATCGTCCATGTCAGCGAGTTTTTTCCTTTAAAAAGATGGAAATCCAAGCTGCCATTAGGCATAAACTCATAAACAAGAAGAAGTTCTTTTTTCTCGTGGGACCATCCGAGGAGTTGCACCAAATTCCTATGCCTCAATCTGCTAATGATCTTTACTTCGGACATGTATTCCTTTATCCCCTGTCGAGAACCACTAGAGACTCTCTTTACAGCAATGTACGAATTTATTTCTCTCAAGAATCCTTTGTAAACACAACCAAATCCTCCCTCTCCAAGTTTCTCGTGTGGAGAGAAGTTATCGGTAACTCTAGCCAACTCACCGTATGAAAACTTCTTCGGTCCGCTGCCTCTTTCAAACTCATCACTGATCTCTACATCAAAATCAGAACCACCTTCACCCAACATTCTTAGTCTCTTCTTCCAGCACGCAAACATTCCCAATCCCCCTACCAAAACGGACCCTCCAACTGCCAATCCAATCACCAATCCTATCTTGTTTTTGCTCGAGTTGGAACCTGGTTTTACTATCCCGGGATCTGTTCCATTACTGTTTCTGCCAGAATTGGAGTTAGTTGGGCCTAGAGCGACTACCCCCGGACCTGTTTCATTTACTTCCAGAGTCGAGCTAAAACTCCAGGAATAAATGCTATGCAGTGCGGAAGCATTTCCAGTTGCAGCTGAAAAGCCAAAAGTCACCCATTCAGGCAAATATTGCCTTAAATCAACTATATAAGATAATCTCTGTGTTATATAATTATCATTTCTATAACCAGTGAAGACAACACTTAAATTTTTCGAACCCGAATCATAGTTTATCAAGGCCTCATGTTTCAGACCTTCCATAATGCTTGAAGCACTCAACCATGTCCTGTTAGCTACAGATTCCATGGAGTTAATATCAATCCCAACGTGCTCACCAGGTGGATCCCAACGATTGGAGTATATGTCAAACTCTACAGCTACAAACGGATTATCAGTCGAGTTCAGTGGCTCATTATCAGTCGTAAGGCCCATGCTCCCACCTTTTGTTACATTATCTGGAATCCGGGAACCAGCAGGTGCAAGGAAAAATGCGATCCCATCCCCATATGCGCTTCTGTTAAGCGAATTGATGACAAACGAGAAAGTTGTCGTAAAATCTGTGAGATTCCCTGAGGACTTGTCCCAAAGATGCATCGGCTTGGCATATGTTGCCCTGCCTACGCTTGCTAGTGTACTTGCATCACGTTGATTTGTTGTCAGTTGGATGATATTGTTTGCTGCATAAGCTGATTTTTCATAAGTTATGTTACGATCATTGGTTATGAAACTGCTGGAATCGAAGGATAATGAAGTAACAAAAGGGATTATTAGATTGAAAAAAGTGATTATCTTGCAAGAAACCATGGCCGCTGACAGAATTTGATCAAGAAAGTATCATCTATATGTGCAATGGGAAAAAGCTAAAGTGGTTACCCGCGCCTCACATAAGTGAGGGGCCCACCCTGAATATAATAATTCTGTCCCCCCTATTGTGAGGGGGGCAGGCCAGCGTACCCATGTGCAATGTCAAGATCTTGTGCAAACTGTCGTATCCTTGAAATTATTTAAGGCCATCAAATCTGACCCAGTCAATACAATGCTCAATTATTACTAGCCTACAGATTATATTATTACTTTTTTGGGTAATTGGCGCAAAA
>CAIGRF010140195.1:0-12594 GCA_903798235.1 Fraxinus ornus
AATGAAGAAAGTTTAGATAATTTTGGTTTAAAAGTCTGATTTGATAAGTGATCAAATATCTTCATAGATTAAAAGTTTGATTGGAAAAAAGATTTAGGGATGGATGAAAAAATGTTTTGAAAGCATTAGGACGGAGCCGGGGTGCCAGCCACGCACAAGAAGGCAGCTGTTCAGGAAGAATTTCACCATGTTTTGGTTTTTTATGCAATTTTGTGTTCTACTCCATTCATAACTCCAAGATTTGGCTCCCATAAATACTCCATAATGTGTAGGCTCTTCAACGATTCAAGAGAACAATTAGATCATTGTTGTATACATTGGAAACTTGAGAAAATTGTTTAGATTTAGATTGAGAGAATCAAATCTTGTAAAGATAATTTTGGTTTATTGGTATAATAAATTCTCATCTTTTTCCACATAAATCTTGGTTGTTGTGCGATTCATTATTTTCATATTACTTATATTATTCTCGTCTTTAATTATTTGGCCATATTCATAGCAAGTAGTATCAGATCGATTCTAATATCTTGTTTGTTTCCCAACAAAGTGGTATCAGAGATGAAGTTTTTGACAATTCTTGGGAGGTTCAAATTGGTTATTAAAGCGATGTTTAAATAAGGTTGATTGTTTCATGGATGACAACTGTGAAATTTGAGATTCCGCTTTTATATCAAACGGTAGATTTTCTCTGTGGCGGATCAAGATGCGAGCGGTTCTTGCTCAATTGGATCTTGATGATTTTTTTTTGGAGATAGAATGCCAGCAACAATGACTGCGAAGGAGAAGCAAATGAAGGATCCAAAAAAACATATCACAAATACATCTTCATCTTTTTAATTAATATTTTCAGGACGTGGTAAATGAGAAAATAGTGATGGGTTGTGGTTAAAATTGGAACAGTTTTGTATAACAAAGAGCTTAACAAATAAATTATACTTGAAGCAACGTTTGTATTCTTATCGCTTGACAGAAGGTGGATCTTTGGAAGATCATCTATCGGTGTTCAAAGAAATCATTGCTGACTTGGAGACCATGGATGTCAAGTATGATGAAGAGGATTTATTGTTGATATTGTTATGTTCGTTGCCGCCTTCATATGTGATTTTTAGAAATATCATTCTCTATATTCAGGATACTCTTACTATTGACGATGTATATGATGTACTTTATTCTAAGGAGAAGATGAAGTATCTGGTCATCGATTTTGAGACACAGGCATAGGGCCTAGTTGTTCATAAGGAGAAGATAGGTGGTCATAGAAGGGGCAAAGTCAATGATAGCAAGTGGTAAAGTTTGTTCGTTTTGCAACAACAAGGAGCACATGAATAGGGATTGTTATGAGTGGCGGAACATGTTTGCTACTAGAGATCATAATGAACAACCAGAAAATTTCAGTAATATCAATCTTTCAAAAGAAGACAATGATGGAGATATTTTGGCGATTACTGAAGGTGATTCCAAACCTGAAGATGATTGGATTATTGATTCAACTTTCACTTTTCATACATGTTCAAATCGGGATGGTATTTTCATATGAAATAGTTACAAGAGGTTCCGTGAATTAATTGTTTAGTAACGACGCTAGAGTTGTCATTATTAGTGAATCTTTTATTTTAATAGTTCCAACCCCATCCTAATCGAAGTAGATATTACTAAATCTCTATTTAGAGGTTTAGTTATGGGATTCGCTAGGTTTTCAATTGAGTTAACATAATTTAGGAAAATTATTACACTATTAATTAATTTCCTTATGTAGTTATTTCTTAGACTCATATATCTAGACTTTTCATTGTATACACTATCACACATGATAGATATTGAAGATACATTCTTAGGTCCCAAAGATATCTCATATAGAAGATCCTTAAGACACTCAACTTCTTTCCCTGGTATATGATAAAGTTACAAATTCAGATTATATAGGTGAGCGTGTAATACATGTTTGTTTATTTGATTTTCAAGAAACAACATCTCCTCCAAGAGTAAACACCCAACTCAAAGCCGATTTACTTTTACCTATGCTAGAAATCCAACTAGTATTGGTACATCATTCTCATATAGTCGGGAATTTAGAATATTGTAGACCTAAGTTATTGGACTTTCAATATTCATTGCTCGGATTACTAGTAAACCTACTAAGTTTATTAATTGCAAATGATATGTCCGCTCTTGTGCATTGAACATAAGACTCCCTATAGCACTTGAATATTCCAATTGATCAATTTCTCTTCCATCATTCTTTATAAGTTTTAAACTTGGATCAAGAGAGGTATTAAATTCTTTTATATTCAAATGTTTGAACTTATTAATCACATTCTTTATATAATATGATCGACTCAAGTAGAAACCCTTACTAGTTTTTGTAACTTAGATACCCAATATGGTATCCACTTGTCAAAGATTTTTCATCTTGAATGTGGAACATAGAAACATCTTCGTCTCTTTGATTCCATACATGTGATTACTCATAATCAACATGTCATCAACATACAAGTAAATAAGGATTAGACATTCATCTCACACTTTAGAATATAAACATTTTCTACACTACTATTTATGAAACCAAATGAATTAATAACTAAGTTAAATTTTTCATACCATTAATTCTTAGTTGCTTACTTTAGACCATATAACGATTTCACTAACTTACACACATTATGTTCATTTCATGGTAGAACAAATCATTTGAGTTTGTTCCATATAAACCTCCTCATCGAGATCTCCATTTAAGAATACCGTATTGACATCTTGATGAACATGCAAGGCAAGTATCAAAGCTAATGCAAATACAATCCTAATTGAAGTTATTCTAGCTACCAGTGCATATATATATATATATGTCGAAAAAATATATTCCTTCCTTTTGTCGAAATCCTTTAACTACTAATCTAATTTTAAATGTATTAAGAAAATCATCAATATTGTATTTTCTCCTAAACACTCATTTACATCCAATAGGCTTGGATTCGAGTGGTAAATCGACAAGTTCCCATATATTATTAGACATAATTGAATTCATTTCATCTTTAGTTGCATCTTTCCAAAAGATGCTATCATGATAAGTCATAACTTTTATATAAGTTTTATGATCAGTCTCCACTTATAAAACGAAAGGAATTGTTCTTACAATATTCTTCTCATTTCCCTATATTAGGTAAAACGAAATAAGTTGAGAGTCAATTTCATCCGATCCTAAAGACTTCTTAATTCGAGTTCTTTTGCTTCTTCAAGGCTCATAAGATTCATGAACATCTTTAGAAGATGTTTCATCTTATGTTCCACCCAAACTAGAGATCTCATCGTAGGTTTCTCTTAATTTAATATTCGAGGATAGTGAATTCTCAAAGAACTCGAATTCACTTGATTCAATTGTTACATTGGTTTCCAAATTTAACAATCTATATGATTTGTTATTACTAGCATAACCAACAAATGCACATCTAATGCCTCTTGGATCCAACTTGGTTCTATTAGGGTTCGTGTTCTTGCAATATGGGAGACACCTCCACACTTAAAGTATCCAATGCTAGGTTTTCTTCATTTCCACAATTCATAAGGAAAAACGTTAGTAAATTTCGAAGGAATTCTGTATAATATCCTACATGCATTCAAGGATGTTCTTTTTTTCCTTTCAACTAAATCAATTTGTTCAGGTGTTCTAGGTACAGAACATTGAAAATTATATCTTGTTGTTCATAAGACAAATTAAAATCACTAGAACAATATTTATCTCTTCTATTACTTCTTAGAGTTTTTGAGTGGTTTTCAACTTCATTTTTATATGTTTTAAACACATCAAAAGTTTCATGTTTATGTTTCATTAAATAAATATAAGTATATCTAGAATAATCATCTATAAAACTAATAAAATATCTATTTCCACCTCCAGTTAACATATCATTTAATTCACATATGTCCGTATAAAGTCCTATTTACACTTTGATAAGTCTTTTTAGTCATTTTAGATTTTACATATGTTTTAAATTTAAATTAATCATTTTCATTATATGATATTAAATCAAATTTTAACATTCTTTTCATGGTACTCTTACCTATGCGAACTAATCCATCATGCCATAAAGTAAATGAATCAACAATATAAACAAAATCAACTTTATTAATAATTTTGTCAACAGTACAAAGTTTGATAATTCTTTTACTAGAATAGCATTTTTCAACAAATTTCTCATTTAAGAATAATACAAGTTTACTGGACTCATAAACGCTCTGAATACCCGATTTTCCTAAGAGATTACCACTAATAAGTTCCTACTCATTTCAGGAACACGTAGTATGTTTGTTAAAGTAACGATTTTCTCGAAAGTGAAGATAATCTCTACATTTCCTTTCCCAACCACTTTGGAGCGGTCTTCATTACCCATTTGAATCTCTTGATCTCCTTCCACTTCATAATAGGTCTTGAATAAAGACTTATCATATAAGATATGTACAGTTGCATATGTATCATACCATCAATGAAGAATTTTCCCTTGATTGCATTGATCTTGCTTATAGTGGCCACAATGTTGTCTTCTTTGATAGAGTTCACTTTTCATTCGAAGTTGTTTTGCTTTCGGTGTCAACATTACTTTGCATAATTCCCGCATACAAAGCAACCTCCCTTGAACTTCTTAATTTTGTTAAAGTTTTTAGAAGGTTTTCTCTTATTAGATTTGCTTGAAGGTTTGGTCTTCTCCATGACATTGGCATTTGAAGTGCCTTCGTAAGAATTGTCATTCTTATATTCAAGCCGAAGATGATTCTGCACTTGTTATAATCTTTGGAACTATGCATTATTTTCTTCT
The DNA here is from genome assembly GCA_903798235.1 of Fraxinus ornus. Classification (NCBI taxonomy): domain Eukaryota; kingdom Viridiplantae; phylum Streptophyta; class Magnoliopsida; order Lamiales; family Oleaceae; genus Fraxinus; species Fraxinus ornus. The sequence continues at coordinate 4,806 of CAIGRF010140195.1, forward strand.
GATATCCTTTTCAAGTCTCGGGAGGTTTCGCAATGATTACTTCTACTTCGGAAGATTCCGGGATTTCAATTTTGACAGTCATCAACTTGTAACTCATGTTTAAGGAATTTGAAGTCAAAATACATTGATAGTAGGAATTTCTTATTACATTTTTCTTCAGCTTTGTATTTGTTTTCCAAAGCATCCCATATTTCTTTTGCCGATGATGTATTTATATAGAGATCGTATAATCGGTCGGATAAAACGCTAATAATATGACCGCGACATATAAATTCATCCTCTTAACACTTTTGTCTCTCCATCTTTATGGCTTCGGTATCTTTATACGTTAGATTCGCAAGTGGTGCCAATTCTGGATCAAGAATGTAAAAGATCTTGACATCGTGACAAGGAACATCAACTTGTCTTGCCATCTAGTGAAATTTGTCACATCAAAACGATCTAAACGGACAAGATCTTGATTCATCAATTTGATCATCGCCATCATAGTCGTTCTCCATTGCTAAAAGTTATTGTTTGAGAATGTGGTAATAATATTTCCACACTAAAAGGGATGAAGAAGAAACAAACAACAAAAAGTAAGAACACCGGAATAAAGATGAAGGCTTAATTAAACATGAATATTGTTATTCTCAAACAATATTTGTCCCCTCTCGAATTAAATTTGATGCTTAAAGGGTTATTAGCAAATCATTTGAAAGATTAATCAAGCATCGCAATAGAAAAGCATTTAAACACTTAGTGTTTTCTACCAAAACTTCAAGAACACTTTGAAAGAAAATTTAAATATGAAGGGAAGAATGTATATTCTATTTTTGAAATGAAGATTTGATCTCAAGTTGTTGAATTATTTGTGATGTAATAACCTATCATATATTTATAGATTTCAGTTAACACCCACAAAATAGTAAAAAATCATGAAAAGCTACAAATGTTTCACCAAAGGCCACCAAGAATTCAAACAAAAATCAGCCTTAACTTCTATGCGGCCGCATAGAACAAACATGTGCGATCACATAGATTAATCACTTGTAGGGCATATAAACCCTGGACGTTTATGTGCGACCACAAGCCACAAAGACCTATACGGTCGCATAGGCCAAAGTTTTGGCCTCCAAATCTTTTTTTTTTTTTTTTTTTTCATTTCAAAGCCTATTTTATTGATTTTAAACAACAATTTCAACAATTCATATTCATGACTTTGAGGTATTTGCTTATAAATATCTAAATAACGTCCCCTCTAAAAATAGATGACTAGATGAGAAGGAAGAGGAAGCAAATGACACTTCATGTCTCGTCCATGTAAATAAGAACTTGCGAACAATTTCAAAATAACCAAACATCGTAACTAGGTAAAGATTATGCGAGTATATAGTGAGATGTATATTGAATATGACATTGAAAACAAAATACAAATCGAGGATCTAAAATAATAAAATGATAGCAAGAAATAGCCAATCCGAAAAATCTCTCATTTAATATGATGCATGATGTCATGCATTACGTCACCTTCTACCTTCCATACACTGCACGTATCCAAGCTGTGTTAAAAAATACAAAAATAAATTATCAAATATTTTTCGATATTTGTACATAAATATTCATTTAATTAATTATTAGATAAATATATCATATTTTAATGAAAAAAAAAAGATTCACATATATTTAAGACAAAAAGTTGTGTAAACTAAACTTAATTTTTTTTTTTTTTTTTAAGTTTAATCAATCGAGAACTTGAGAATTATTAAAGGACATGTCAAATATGCCGTATAGTATAGAATAAGTAGTTAGTGCATCCACTCAATTTTCCTCTATAATAACTACAAGGATTAATCCCTATGTACAGGGATTAATTTGTAAGGCCCCTCACATGGGGTCGGGCTTCACATGTATTAAAAAAAAAAATTTAATTGCACGAAGCCCATCATGTGTGTTGTATGTAAAACTTCTGTACAAAAATTTATGTACCACAAGCATGATTCTAACTACAAATATAACTTTCAGCGATTGTGCTATGTACCTACAAAATCTTTATAAAAAAAATAACAATTAGTTGAAAAACAAGACACCAATTTGTTTTGTCATTAGGGAATAATAACTTTAGGTACCGGAAAAATGGTCACTCCCAATCCATGAGTTGTCGGCTGGTGACATGAGAAAATATGTAATTCTTTTTCATTAAAAAAAAAATAAAGGTTTAATGTGGGTAGTACGAACTACATGCTTCAAGAAGAACAAAATTTTCTTGTTTATATTAGTTTTTCAGTATATTTTGATAAAAATTGATGAATTGTGTAATTAAAAAGTCGCGAGTCTTATAAACTATATGGTTAAAATAATTCTTGAATTTAACTTAGATTAAATTTTGAATTTTAATTTCTACCAACAATGTTTTTCCCGTGAAAATGTGTTAAAATGATTTTTTTTTTCTTTTTTTAAGAAAAGACATTTCTAACTTTATTATTTTCAACTAGAAGGAGAATTACCCAAAACTAAAAAGAAATGAAAAGATAAAATAAAAAATGCAAGTCATCTTCCTCTTACCCTTCCCCCAACACGATTACCAGCATACCCACTGTGGGCCTTGTCTACGCCTTCATTAGGGAAGTGCAAATTACCCACCTAACTAATCCAAATCATGCAAATCGACCTGACTAGGGACGATTTGGAGGGATATTAGTTCGATTTGAGGGGCCAGATTTAAAAATTGATTTTCAAGAGAAAATCCCCTTAAACTCAACGAACTAAAATGACTTGAATCGACTTAGATCGATTTATTACTCTCGTCGATTTAATTTCTAATTTGGATTTCACCCAATCAAAATTGTTGGTTTGATTATCTAGTTGGATTTGAACACTACCAGTGCCGTCCCTAACCTTCATCACCCACCACCTCAATTTTACACTTGACAATATGTTTGATGTGCGTTGAACATATCATTTTTACCGTCCTAAAAGGACTTCAACTACCAAAATATCTAAAGGCGGGTTGCAAATTATCTGTTTGGTACATTGGGGATCCAATTGCAACTCACATGATGTCCTTGTTTGGCACCCATTTTTATCTCATTCTCATTTTTTTTCTCTTTCTTCATTTCAACCACACATTCTCCTAATAAAATAATATTAGCCCATGTTTGGTATCCATTATTTTTTTCATTCTCATTTTTCTACTCATTTTCAATCACATATTCTTCAATAAAATAATATTTTACATCACATTAATATCTTTTCTTTCTTTTTCAACCACACATTATCCATCAATCTACTATTTCAGAACACATATCTAAAACTTTTCATAACTTTTCCACCACACATTCTTCCATCAATCACTATTCTAAAAAATCTATTCTCCAAAAAATGGGTGCCAAACACCCTCGATATGTTCGAGACCAATACTATTTACCAAAATTATAAAGAATTCTCCTATAGGTACACGAATTTGAATTCATGTACCTATACATGATAGACACATAGGGGGGTGAGGGTGGGTAGAAAAATCAATTTTTTACTCACATGGGGCCCACCCCATATGAGTAAAATTCAAAATTTGGTTGGAAATTCTATAGGAATCTTCTGTACTCACAACATTTTTTGAATTATAAAACATGCAAAGTATAACACGGCAGTAAAATCAAGCTTAAAAAATAATAAATTTAAAAGTATGTTTGAGTAGTTTTATATTGTTTTAAATTATAAATAGATAAAAATAAATATTAGATTAATGAAATAATAATTATGGATCATTAAATTGTATAATGAATATAAAGATGACTGAATGTTTATAAACATAAGTCAACATGAGCTAAGGCTCACGTACAAAGTTTTTTCTAGTCACATGGAATGTAGACTCGTCTTATTTTGCCTTTTAAATTACTATTATTATCCGTGATATTTAACCAATAAAAACAATAAATATAGTACATGGTGACACAAATGCTAACAATTAACTTGGGATGTTAATAGGTTGAGTCGAGCCGTCTCGACCTTACAACCACTTGGGCACAATCCAAGCTCAAGCTTTGCTTGCGCCCAAAATATGTGCTCAGCTCGGCTCTAAGCTCATGGGCCTCCCGAGCCGCCCAAATGAGTTGAGCCATCCACGAGCCCAGACGAATCGAGTTGTTACATTTTTTTAAATAATAAATAAACTAGTAAAATTGTCTAAAAAGAACTATTTAAAAAATTAATAAAATAAATTTAAAAATGAGGCAAAAGTCGGCTCGACTTGGCTTGTGAAAAAATATTTTGAACACGACTTGAATCGTCCATAGATCGAATTGAGATGAGCCGAACCACGAACTTACAAAAGCCTCGACCCGTTTGACAATCCTACAATTAGCAGGAAAGTCTTAACTCCCAACATAAGAAACTCAGTAGATAAGATACAATTATTGTTTACAGCTATTGCGCATGTTTGGGCCCTACAATGACTAAACCGCGCATGCATGCCACTTAAAAGGCAGCAACCCGCACGCAACTTGATCAAATTCCTTTATAAAACCATTATATTCATTTTCCAGATACAATTAAAAATATAATATTTCCAGATACATGAACTAGTGAATTTGAATTCTGGGAGATATTTCACACCATGTCTATTATCAGTGCTATTTAGTTATATTGATCAAAATCAGTGTTTTGAAAACCGATTATGGTATCGATCTTCAAAATATGTTTCACACATGGGCCCGTTCGCAAGAGATTAAAATCGGATTAAAATTGAAAAATTAGCTGTTATTGTTGACTTTTATTAGACGAGTGGGACCCAATAACGACTATATTTTCAATTTTAATTGGATTTTAGTCTCTACCGAACGGGGCCATAGCATGGTCCCATCCCTTGTTGATTTCTATGTGCCATAAAATTTCCAAAAAGGAAAAAAAAGAAATAAGAAAAAAGAACAATATGATAATGTTGAGTATTGAGATAGTTGTCCTATCATCTTCTTAATCAAAATTGTCTTAACTTAGGGCTCACAATCCTGATAAATTTCATGTGGGACACTCAGGATAATATCTATAGTAACAATCGCAGTCGAATACAACAACGTTTCATTTTTCATTTATTACATTTCTTTTGAGAGATAATTGACTTATTATTGTGTGCACTCAGCACATTGCGAATATAAATTTCACGTATGACTCTCAAGTGAAGTTCAATATAATCGCATTTTAATTTTACTTCTTCGGACAAGGGTTGCTTTGTTAGACATGAATTAAGGATTAACTTTCGATCTTATTTTCGATTTATGAATCATGAACCACCCTTGCTCCAAAACCTTTAGTACGAAATTTCAAATATTTCATACTTATTGTCCAGATGTATGCATCAATCACACAATGGAATAAGCACGCAGAAGAACCATTAACAACTTAAGCTATGAGATTCAGAGTTTTTATCAATTTGTCAATCACACATTTCATTAACTTTCATCAAAATCTAACAAAAATCTAAATGTAACATTAAGCCTCTGTTTGGGGGGATCAAAATTATGTAAATAAGTGTTCAATTTGGACTCTGTCATCAAGTATTTAATTAGTCTGAAAACACGAGACTTGAGAACACCTTTGACTGTCAGACATTTTGATCAATGGAATGATCTGTTGAAAAATACCAAGAACAGAAAAATTGAAGAACGAGTTAATGTAATGCGTAATGTATATGCTAAAAACACCTACTTAATACTAAGGGTGTGTTTGGGTTAGATTACGATCTGATTTTTGTTGGGAGCAAAAGAAGTCCCACATCGGCTAGACATGAGAAATATGATGGATTTATAAGTGTAGGACAATATCTCCAGGGAAAAATACATAAATCCTACCTTTATCTTACACTATTTCAAAAATGACAAAACAACTTTCACATTTCAAAAATCAGAAATTTCACCTATACATACACATATTTATATATACTAGTTTTACACATATTATTGTGTGCACTCAGCACATCGCGAATATAAATTTCACGTATGACTCTCAAGTGAAGTTCAATATAATCGCATTTTAATTTTACTTCTTCGGACAAGGGTTGCTTTGTTAGACATAAATTAAGGATTAACTTTCGATCTTATTTTCGATTTATGAATCATGAACCACCCTTGCTCCAAAACCTTTAGTACGAAATTTCAGATATTTCATACTTATTGTCCAGATGTATGCATCAATCACACAATGGAATAAACATGCAGAAGAACCATTAACAACTTAAGCTATGAGATCCACCGTTTTTATCAATTTTTCAATCACACATTTCACTAACTTTCATCAAAATCTAACAAAAATCTAAATATAACATTAAGCCTCCGTTTGGCGGGGATTAAAATTATGTAAGTGTTCAATTTGGACTCTGTCATCAAGTATTTAATTAGTCTGAAAACACGAGACATGAGAGCACCTTTGACTGTTAGACATTTTGATCGATGGATTGATCTGTTGAAAAATACCAAGAACAGAAAAATTGAAGAACAAGTTAATGTAATGCGTAATGTTTATGCTAAAAACACCTAGTTAATACTAAGGGTGTGTTTGGGTCAGATTAAAATCTGATTTTAATCCAAGTTAAAGTCAAACAATCAATATCAACCATATATTTCATGATCCCACGTCTTTTCAACCACACATTTAAAAAACTTTTATCACAATTCACTCAAAATCTGATTTTAATTTACACCAAACATCCTCTAAATAATGCTTGAATTGTACTTGACAACGGTTTTCTAGCCTTGATGTAACAAGTAAAAAACTAAATCAACATAATTTCAAGGAAGCAAAACCCAAAATTCGGATTGCACAATTTGCTTTCAAATTAAGCTCAAAATCTAGCAATCATTTGATAATCAATAACAACAATCAAAATTGTTCTTGAGGATCAGATTGGATCGATAACAACAATTTCTGAGAATAATTATAAATAAACCAAAAAAATAAAATTCGAACACGAATAACTATTTATCTTTATGTCTACAAGTCTCATTTTTGTAGCTAATTTATGTAAATAACCATCAAATTTTATAAACGTTGAATGGATTTTTGGAATGAAAGAAGCTCGATAAAAAAATTGAAATAGTTTTCAGCTCCCATTGAATTTTACAAAGAATATGGCATAAAATCTCTAAAATTGCAATGATTTTTGCTTCAATGTTTGGGAAAATTTAATTTTGAATGAACTCTCGATGAAGGTGGCTGGAAATCGTATATATTTTTTTTAAGGTTTTGCGCTTTTGAATCGTTCTTCTCTGATTGATGAGTTCGTGGATTTTTGAGCTTTGGCCTTTAGTTAATTTAGGTTTTTGATATGTTTATTAGTTTATAAGATAGAATTTAAATAAATAATTTTGGGACAAATCTATTTGTACCTAACATGTTACATAATTTTTGACCGAATTGATAAGTGGCCTTCGGTTATTATGTAACTTTTTAGGTACACGTAGCATAACCCATAATTTTGAGGGCGGATTTTAGCTTGTTAGGTATTTTGATACCAAATAAATTCGAGGCGACGATGACTCGTCGGGTCGAATTAAAATCATATGGTTCGTTTGAAACCTACTATTGAAACTATAATTAATTGTTGACCAAAAATACACAACTAGCTGCCCACAAAAGAAGTTGGACCGAGTATTACATTCAAGATCCGACCCACTTAATTGACCTAAGTTGCAATAATATATTGAGGAAATTACAGCAAGAAAGGTTTTTAAATTTCCATTTTCATAAATAAGGAATCAAGTTTAATTATACAGAAATCAGGTTTTAATTGATAATTAATATAATTTAATAATATATA
>CAIGRF010140195.1:15070-25252 GCA_903798235.1 Fraxinus ornus
GTGGAGGTGGGGTGGGGTGGGGTAATTATGTTATATTAGTATTAAATATGTAATAATAAATTGATTTAATAAATTACTATTTCATAAATAAAAAATTAAAAAAACCTGATTTTTGAAATTTAAAACTTGTTTTTGTATTTTTGAAATGATGTAAAGTAAAAACCTTAGGGCCCTGTTTGAGCCATCTATTTTCCTCATTAAAATGAAAAATATGACCGTTATCCATCACATCAACATTTAAATTCAAATTTTCTATCTCTTATGTGAGCCCCAATAACGGCTATATTTTTCATTCTCATTTTAAAAAAAGATGACTCAAACGGGGGCTAGATATGTATTGTTCTCTTATATATTTCAATACGCAGGGCAGGTTTTCACAAGGGCCTTACAGACCCCTCACTGTAGCGGCAAGCCCCACCCACTGTATTAAAAAAAAATGTGCCCCCATGTGTTTAACCTGGCAGGGCCTGTGAAGCAAGCCCATGTACTTGTAGCATCACTCTATATATTTTGGCCCCCTTTTTGATATGAACATGTTACTACATACGATTGGAAACATTTTAGCCCCTTTCTTGAGAGAAATCGAGAGGCACCTCCATTTTTGGCTTTCCTTTCCTTCCCTGCTTTGGCTACTGATTGTTGGTTCCTTTGTGAAACTCACCTTTTTCTCTCATTGCAGCACATTGGTCGGCGACGTGGCTACCAGTTTCAATGCCCTGCAGTTCGATTTTTCTCTGCTTCATTACTGCCTTTCGTCGCCTCCGTGTGCGGCGATCTCTGCATGATTCCATTGTTGTTTTCCCCGGAGCTTTGAATTGGATTCTTGGACCTTTCTAGTGGAGCTACCTTATGTGTTTGGACCATTGATCTGAGCCTTGTTCAATCCACTTTTAGTGCCAATCTTTGTGAAATCGAAACGGAAGTGTTTATATTCATTCATAACATTGATTCCATAGTTATTGATTGATTTGGAACTTACTTTATGTTTGTTTGATCAATTGAATGTTGTATTTAACTCCACAAACTGGTATTAGATATTTCAGTGGCTCGATTGGTTGCTGTCTTGCTGATTTTCGACCTTATTGGTTGATAATTGGAATTGCTGTGATTGAGGCATGTGTATGGTGTGTAATTGAGGCGTAGGTCTGGTAATTTTGCATAAAGACTTGAGTCCTTAAAATAAAAATTCGCATATCTCATTGTTACGGACTACAGACAGATTCGTTCTAGTAAAATTGTTGAAACTCTTTAAATTACTACACTAGCATCATCGTGTAGGGTGACCAATAGGATTGCGGTCTGCCTGATGCTAGTATTTTACAACTATTTTGTCTAAATTGTGATATTATCGTTTTTGTGGTTCTATTGATCGTTGTTTAATTTCTGTATTTTTGTTGAGCTACTTGTATTTAGAATATTACCTTTGACCTTACCCGCTCGAAAATTCTCGAGACTGAGGTAAATATCTCACGAAAATCTTAGGAATTTAGACAAGTGTATAATTGTGACCTATATGACATTTTTGTGTGCTTGTCTCTGTGAAGGTTGTTTACATGCTACATGTCTTATTTGTTAAGGCATCTGTCCACCATTTTGATTTGAACGTCTTTAACGATAAATGTGATTTTTTTATTTGGCAACAAAAGATGAAAGAAATTTTAGCATAACAAAAAGTTTCAAAAGCCATTGATAATTCTTTAATTTCTTTTACTGCAAACGTGATTGAGGATCATAAAAATGAGTTTGACAAACCTGTTTATATCTCTATTATTTTGCACTTATCTGATTCTGTTTTGCGAAAAGTTGGTAAACATTATACTATCGAAAAACTTTGAAAAAAGCTTATGAGTTTTATTTGACTCAATACATGCCCAATAAACTTCCTTACTTGAAAGTTTCTTCCGTTTCAAAATTGAATCGTGTTCGCTAAGAAAGTACAAATTGCAAGTGCACGGGGTCGCTTTCAAGTAATAAAGTGAATTTTTTGAATTCGAATTGTCGATTCCTCGAGGAATGTTTACTTTCGATTACACAATTTTAATCAATTTAATCTAATAATAAAAAGAAATACACAATTAAATTTATGATTTTGAAAATTAGAAAATAACTAAAAACTATAAAAAAAAAAAAATAACAAGACATAAAAAATTTGGGAATTTCGGAGGAAAACGTGGTTGTGATTCATGGTTTCGCTTAATCGTTGCCTAATTAATTTATCTACAAGCTAATTAATAAATTACTCGTTTACGATGTTAGATTCAATTTTTCAATTTTAGTTAATTTTCTCTTGATCTGGCAAAATTAACCCTAATTAATTGATTTAACCTACTATATCTCTATGTCGGTTAAAATCAAACAACCGCATCAAATTTTTGTGAAAATAGCTCAATAATTCACTTAGGGTTATGGGTATATTTCTATCTTCTACACAAACTTAGAATTTCTACTATTTAATCTAAAATGTACAATCTTTTCTCGAAAGTACAAGTCACCAAACATAATCATTCATTTGCCATACAAATGAAAATACAATAATTACAATAGTAAAAATAAATGAAAATAAGTAACTTAGCAATAAAGAGCAAATATTAAAATTAATTAAGACTAATTAAATTTCAACCATAATTCCCAACACAAATTTAAACCTGCGTTAAACAATTGATAAAAAGTACAAGATTTATAGCAATACATTTTAAATAAGAGAAACTAATGGATGAAATACAATATTAAGGATAAAACCCTTTTTCATTAGGTTCTAGAAGGCTTGATCTTGATTTTCCAAAGTTCCTCCAGTTCCTTTTGATTTTATCTCCTCTGCTCTAATTCTTCCAAAAATACCAAGAAAATAAAAAAAAAAATGAAGGAAAGAAAAGAAATTGATAAAGGAACCCGCTCGAATCCAGCCGATGTTGCTAGTTTTTAACTTAATAAACCTAGAAAAATTGCAGCCAAGTCCTTAGGTTTTCGATTGAGTATGAAAAGGCCCCGATGTCTCTGCCAAAAATAGGAATTTGGTTCATTTTGTAGCCAAGTCCCCTAGATAATTCCACAACAGGTTCCACAACTTTGACTTTGTACAATTTGATCATCAGTTTTTTTACCTCTCTTTCAATTACGCCCTCCATAAATTGCATTCAAGGTCCTTCAACTTTATGTACTTATGCAATTTGGTTTCCAACTTCACAATTTTCTGCGCTTTTGGTCCATTTTCACTTCTTTTTACCTTGTTCTCTTTCATTTTAAGGTCTGACCAACAAAAGCCATAATTACCCAATTATGAGTCGATATCTGCTCTTTTCATCAATAATAAACATATATGGGGTATTACATAAGTGTGCAAAAACACACTTGTTAATCATTTAAAAGGTTGAAATGACAATCTTGACGTTTTCAATAAATTGGCTCAAGATATAACTAACTGTGGTGAAAATGTTTCTGATGAATATAAAGCAATTATTCTTTTGAATGTCATTCCTGATAATTATAAGAAAGTCAATAATGCAATCAAATGTGGGAGGAAGACCATTACATCTAATATAGTCATCAATTCCTTAAAAGTTAATGAGAGGACAATGAAAGTTAAAAAAATGAGATAAAAGCATGAGAGAATTACCGAATGAGGGGTAGAACTAAGTCATGGGGGAGTTATGGTTGTGAAAAACTAAGGAGCCGTTCTCTTTGGCGTTTTCAGATCGTTTTCGGTTTTCGATTTTTCAAAATAGTGAAAATGCGTTTACTTTTCTATTTTAGAAAATGTGTTTTTGAAAACGAAAATCTTTTTCTACACAAAACAGAAAACAACAAAAACATCATTTTGAAAGTTTTCAAGCCAAATCCAGAAAACGATCAAAACATGGGAAACAGCTCAAAAAGGCCACTGTTCCTTCTTCTGCCAAAACACAAAATCCAGCCATCTTCCAACTCTCTAATTCTTGGAGATTCTCGAACTCTTCCGTTGGATTTATCTGTACTTTTGATGGGGTTACGTGTTGGAACGACCGCGAAAATCGACTTCTCGACCTTCAACTTCGGCACCACGACCTCGTCGGCAAAATCCCGGATTCTTTACAGTTCTGCCACAACCTCCAGATTCTAGATCTCTCCAGTAATACCCTCTCTGGTTCGATACCCCCTCAAATTTTTACTTGGTTGCCTTATTTGGTTACTTTAGATTTATCCCATAATCATTTGTCTGTTGAAATTCCAATCGATCTTGCCAATTGCTTGTATTTGAATAATTTGATTTTGGATGTTAATAGATTGTCTGGGAATATTCCTATTCAGATTTTTAGTTTAGGAAGATTGAAAAGTTTTACTGTTGCTNTTTCTCTGTTGCGATGCATACAAGTTTTTTTGTGAAATGGAGTTCATCAGTATGAACTAAAACACATTACCAATACCATTGCGGACTGAAAAGAGTTTGAACCTTTGAAACCTTATTAAGAAGCTACTCATTTTTTTTTCCATATGAGTCTTTTCTAGTTTGTATTCTAAGGATTAAATGATTATGTTATCCATCTCAATATGCTGTTAACGAATCTCGATCCATAGATTGATTAATGGGCATTTTAAATTATGAACACATTATGCAAGTTTGATGGAATGATTTATTGATATGCGTTTATCTAGGTTCTCTTCAAAACTAGCTAAATTTGATAATTTATTTTACAAATTAGAGGTGAATATGCATACATTGATCAAAATTCTAAGAAATACGATGGTTTTATTCTTCTGTTTTTATTGGGATTACATCAAATGCAACAGAAAATAAAATAAATAATGGTTATCAAATAGCTCTTCTCTGCATAAAATTGATTTTTTTCCCTCTTTTCAAGACATTTAAGAGATGGCAGAAGCTGAGGATATTCTGCCTCTTGTATGCGACAATGGAACAGGAATGGTCAAGGTAACCATCTAACATCCAGTACCTGTATAAACTTTATTACTTCCGTGCTTCAAACATAACATGGGATGAGATAAAAGAATTGTGCATTGATTCACTATCATTATTTTATCATATAATTATTAGGCTGGGTTTGCTGGAGATGATGCTCCAAGGGCTATTTTCTCGAGTATTGTAGGGCGCCCTCGTCACACTGGTGTAATGGTTGGCATGGGCCAAAAAGATGCATATGTTGGTGATGAAGCTCAATCCAAGAGAGGTATTTTGACTCTCAAGTATCCCATTGAGCATGGAATTGTCAGCAATTGGGAAGATATAGAGAAAATTTGGCATCACACATTCTACAATGAACTTCGTGTGGCTCCAGAAAAGCATCCGATTCACTTGAAAAGATAAAACCAATAAGAAGAGGATTTATAAGTCCAAAGTGTTTGATGATAAACAACTTGCTTTTATGATCTCGTTTCGATAAAGCACACGAAAGAAAGGAGATATTTTTCTCTATAGAAGTATATATATATTTTTCTTTTGAATCTTAAGCATTATTTGCAGCATGAATTCTTGAGTTTTTACTGAAATTTTCTTCGTCATTTACAGGTGGTGTACACTGTATCAGTCCAGAACATTGTGTTTGCAATCATTTTTGGTCTTCTTGCCCTATTTCTTGGTTTGACTCTTCTCACACTAGGTAGCCCCTGCTCGTTGCCTTTGTTTTGGTGCTGTGAAATTTCGTTATGGGGGCTGATCTTTTTGTATGGAGGAACTGCCTTCTGCCTAAGAAGAAAAGCATCTGTAATAGATGACGTAATGATTTCACCAATTTCAAAATTTATATGTTATTTAATACTATGTTAACATTAAACCATTAAAATTTATTGAATAATCATATTTTTTTGAATAAAATATTATTAAAAAAAATTCTCAAAATTTCAAAGTAAACGCGTTTTCCATTTTTATGTTTTCGAAAACAGTTTTTCAGAACGACAAAAAGAACACATTTTCAAAAATTTCAAAACAGACACTCAAAACACAAAATACAAAACGAATTCAAAACTCAAAACACAAAATTGAAACACAAAGAGAACGGTCCCTAAGACATTTCATTAGTGAGTGCCATGAAAAGAAAACAAGTTGAGAGATTAGAGGGGTGGTAAACCTAGTGAGACAAGCCTTGTTGTCCAGCGAGATGAACCTAGTGAGGTTTACATGCTCTTAGATATTGAATCAATTGAAATTAACATGTCTATGAACTCCCATACACATGAGTGGATTCCTGACTCTAGTACTTCTTTTCATATTACATCAAAAAAATTGTGGTTTGATCATTTGCATGAATCTGATCATGAACATGTAGTTACATAGGATAGAGCATATAAGATCACTGATGTGGGTAGTGTGACTGTTAGATTTGACAATGAATTTTTGCACAAACTAAAAAAAGTTAGTTAATTCTAAATATGAGCGCACATGTTGCACTGGTGTACTTGGTGATGGAGTGTTAAAAATGTTTAAGGGAGCACTTAAAACTTTTAAGGCATCAAGAACAATAGCATTTACATCATGCATGTTGAAGTAATGGGTGGTTTAAATTCCACTATCATTGATATTGAGCACATACAGAAGTGGCAAAAGGTTAGTTCACGTTAATGTTAAGGGACTTAAGTTTCTTAACGACATCGGTATGTATGGTAAGGATCATGTGTCTGATATGCCTTTTGCGATCATTGTGTGCTTAGTAAATATCATAGGATGTTATTTACATCTAGCACACACAGAGGACATCTAGAGCGTTAGAATACATTCATACTGATTTGTGGGTCCGAGGAGTAATCTCACTTTTGGTGGTAACAAATATTTTCTATCCATTATTGATGATTTCTCTAGACGTCCGTAGGTTCACTTGCTTAAAGATAAATCTAAAACTTTCGTGAATTTTAAAAATTGGAAAGATAAGGTAGAGAATCAGACGGGTAAGAAGGTAAAATATCTGCGTACTGATAATTGTCTCGAGTTTTGCAATGCTGAAGTTGATAATTTATGCAATGAATCTGGCATCACTAGATATGGGACTGTGCATTACACTCCCCAACAAAATGGGGTTGTTGAAATGATAAACCGTAATTCGCTTGAAAAAGTTAGATGTATAATGTTAAGTTCTGGTGTGCCAGTCATTTTGGGGTGAATATATTATGACTGCGTGTTATCTGACTAATATGACTCCTTTCGCTGCTTTAAATGGTGACACTCCGTACGAAATTTGGTGTGGTAAATGATTATTCTATGCTCAGGACCTTTGGTTGTGCTGCTTTCTCTTATCAAAGTGAGAGAAAACTAGAAGCTAGAGCTAAGAAGTGTATCTTCTTAGGCTACCCTGAGAAAGTTAAGGATAGGTTATGGGATAGGAGCCTGAAGAGCGTGAAAATAATCATAAGTCGCGATGTCACATTTAATGAGTTCGAAATGTCTTGCACAGAGAAGAGTGCCCAATTGAGGTGGAGCCAGAGAGTGTCCACATCTCCATTACCTCGAGCAAGGTGGAGAGTAATACACAAAATTAGCATAATATAGTGTTAGAAGGTGATGGGGAAATTGTTGAGGACAACCACATTGACCAAAACCCTCTAGCAGATTATCCATTAGCTAGAGATAGAGAGAGGAGACCACATAAGGAACCCCAGATAATGTCTGACTATGCCATAGCCCATATTAGTTATCATGAACTAGTCGATAAGGAGCCAATACCTATGAAGAGGCCATGAGGAGTGAGAAAAGTGATAAGTGGTAGGTGCAATGAGAGAATAGATGAGTTCTCTTGCCAAGAATCAAACTTGGGATTTAGTTCCTTAACCTAAGGATAAATCCTTAGTAAGATGCAGATGAATTTATAAAATTAAGGAGGAGACTACGAGTGAGCCCATGAGATATAAGGTTAGGTTAGTTACTAAGGCGTACACATAGAAGGAATGTGTAGATTGTAAGATCTTTTTGCCAGTAATTAAGTATACCACTATTAGAGTTATGCTTAATTTTGTTGCTTATTATAATTGCGAACTTGAACAACTTGATGTCAAAACTATTTTTTTGCATGGTGACCTTGATGAAAAGATTTTTATGAATCAACCCAAAAGTTTTGAAAGTAAGTCTAAACCTGACCATGACCATGACCATGTGTGTTTTTTTTGGAAAAAAAAAAACCCTTTATGGGCTAAAACTGTCTCAATGTTAATGGTACAAAAGTTTGATTCTTACTTGTTGTATATTAGTTTCGAGTGGAATAAGTTTGACCTTGTATTACCTAACCACAACACTAATAAAGAGCGTGTGTATTTGTTTCTTTATGTAGACGACATGTTGTTAATTGAACCTAACATGAAGGTGGTAAATAAGATTAAAATGCAGTTAAGGAAAAAATTGACATGAAAAGACCTAGGACATGATAGGAGGATCCTTGGTATTGAGATTAAACGGGATAGGTATAATTCTTGCTTGTATGTGTATCAAACTCCTAACGTGCTTAGAATTTTAAAGAAAATTGAAATGTTTAATTGCAAATGTGCTTTTATGCCTATTGGAAACCATTTTCATTTTGTCGAAAGAACAATCACCTGCTAATAATGAAGAAATTGAATTTATGACTAATATTTCTTATTCAAATTCCATTGGCTCCATTATGTACCTTATGGTCTGTACTAGACATGATTTGGCTTTCACCGTGAATGTATTAAGTAGGTACATGTCTAATCTTGGTCCCAAACATTGGGAAGCATTAAAGTGGTTGCTTAGGTACTTGAAGGGTACTTTTGATTCGGGGTTAGTTTATAAATCTACTAGAGAGGGCTTGAAATTTAAAGGTTTCACAGATATTGACTATAGTGGTAATAAAGACAATAGAAATCTACTTCATCTTATGTGATTACTTTGTGTGACTCGTGTGAGTTGGAAGTCTCATCTTCAACATATAGTTGTTTTATCTACCACTGAATCTGAGTATATTGCTGCCACAGATTCTATTAAATAAGCTTTGTGATTTATAGGTTTACTTAATGAACTTTGGGTTTTAAGTGATAATGTGATAGTATATTCTGATAGTCAATCTGCTATTCATCCATGTAAGAACCCAGTATTTTTTAACGCACTAAACATATTAATGTTAGGCTACATTTTGTTAAAGATGTAGTGTTTGAATATTTGATAAAACTAGAGAAAGTGCATTCTAATTATAACCCTACAGCTATTGGCACTAAGTTGCATCCCTTGGTAAAGTTCAGAAATTTCCTTACACTTCTAAATATTGGTAAAGGTATGTGATGTTTCAATTTTATTTGAAATCAGGTTGTGCAAAATGAATTGTCTATATTTGACATCAAGTTGGAGGTTTGTTTGGTATTTTGATACCCAAAAAAACCCGGGCGAGATGACTTGTCGGATCGAATTAAAATCATATGATTCGTTTGGAACTTATTATTGAGACTACAATTAATAGTTGACCCAAAACACACAACTGGCCGCCCATGAAAGAAGTTAAACAGAGAATTACATTTAGGACCGAACCTTCTAAATTGACCTAAGTTGCTACTATATATGTTGGCCTTCCCCCTTTTGAAATGAACATGACACTACACACTTACTAGAAACATTTTAATCCCTTCCTTGAGAGAAATCGAGAGGTGCCTCCATTTTTGGCTTTCCTCTCCTTTGCTGCTTTGACTGCTGATTGTTGGTTCCTTTGTGAAATCCAATTTCTTCTCTCCTTGCCGGCACATTGGTCGACGTCTTGGCTGCCAATTTCGACCCCCTGTTGTTCGGTTTTTCCCCTGCTTCATTGCTACCTTTCACCGCCTTCATGTGCGGCGGTCTCCGCATGATTCCATGGATGTTTTCCCCGGAGCATTGAGTTGGATTCTTGGACCCATCTAGTGGAGCTACCTTGTGTGTATCCACTTTTGGTGCCAAACTTTGTGAAATCGAAAGGGAAGTGCTTATATTTATTCATAGCGTTTTGATTTCATTGTTATTAATTGATTTGGAACCCACTTTGTATTTGTTTGATCAATTGAAGGTTTTATTCAACTCCCCACAACTCTTTACAAATTGTTGGGCTGTTGTCAATTTATTCCATTCATTATTGAAATAGGGTAATCCCTCTCTCATCTATTTTATTATTGTTTATGTTTGGATCATACTGGT
The DNA here is from genome assembly GCA_903798235.1 of Fraxinus ornus. Taxonomy (NCBI): domain Eukaryota; kingdom Viridiplantae; phylum Streptophyta; class Magnoliopsida; order Lamiales; family Oleaceae; genus Fraxinus; species Fraxinus ornus. Next base: position 25,161 of record CAIGRF010140195.1, read on the forward strand.
TTCAAAAAAATAATCAATAATCAACATTTTTGAATAGTGAAAACGTATTCATTGTGAATATACTTGAGACTTGATAATTTCTAGACTTATTA
>CAIGRF010140273.1:1600-15034 GCA_903798235.1 Fraxinus ornus
GATGATTAAGGTGGATTGATTTATTGTTGTATTATGTTAATATTTGAAGATCTCTAATATCAAACAATTTAACTGGGGAATTGCCTCAATCTCTAGCGAAGTTGACTACAATGAAGGACTTGTGAGCTCCTCCTCATTTTTTTTCCCATTTTCGAGGGTTCTTGTTTTCTATTTTCTAACACAGATATGGTTTGATCTTTATGTTAACTCCATAAATGTATTCATAATGCAGCCGTATAAGTGACAACAACTTCAGTGGAAAGATACCCAATTTTATCGAGAGCTGGACAAGTCTTCGAAGATTGTGAGACGATATATATTTCATAGTCTCTTTGATCTTTCATTTACATTTTCCTCTTCAGTTTTCTAATTCATTAATCCCTGAACTTAAATTTTTAAAATGTCAGACAGATTCAGGGTAGTGGTCTGAGTGGGCCTATCCCTTATGGTATTGCATCCATGGTCAATTTATCTCAGTTGTGAGTGCAGATTATAACTTTATTATATCGTGCATATGATCCGATTTAAGTGAAAATGAATCAAATATTCTTTTGAGAAAGGGAAAACATCTCTGATTGATTGGCTCTTGCTTCTATTCTTGTGAATTTAAATATGAATGCAGGAGAATCAGTGACTTGAAAGGCAATGAATCAACTTTTCCACTTCTGAGTAACAATAGCAACTTCAAGAATATGTGAGTATTATGCTTTTGATGATTATGCAATGGCCTCACAGAGAACAAACCTTGCTAGCAAATGACCTAATGAATCTGATTTTGCAGAATTCTGAGGAGCTGCAATATAATCGGACAGTTACCAAAGGATTTTGGGAAAACGAGTGGTTTGGAAGTCCTGTTAGTATAAACTTTACTTATCCTCTATTTATAACTTGTAGACATTTCCTGGAACATAGCTATGGCGTTTTTGTTAGGAAAAATACAAAAAGAAAATAAAAAATACTACTAGAATTATATAAATAAAATAATGAAAAGAAAAATTACAATAAACAGAGCTACAATAAAAATAGAGAAAAATGGTTGTTGATGTAGTAGCGGTATTGGAAGGAACTGATGCCTATTTGAAATTTTTTAGTTAATTTTGTATTTAACACAAATAATGTTACAATAGTCATGAATGAATTTTTAACCACCAACACGGAATTGAAGAGACTTGAAACCTATGAAATGTTGTTACAATTTCATTCAATTTATTTTTATTTTTGAATATTTTCCTATAGTTTTATGGAAACCGTTTCAAGTTATTCTTCTGTACTCGAAGTTAGTATACTTACGGGGTTAAAATACTATAATATTCTGATTCCTTAAATTGCTTCCATGTCAATTTTTAGAATTTCCAAGTGCATGCTGCGTGCTTACTTGAGGTTCTACTGTATATGAATGTGGAGGGTAGTTTCAAAGGCCATTCATTTAAAAGATTTGAATAATGGAACTTTAAGCCAGCTAAAATTCCATAGATAAGGGAAGCTTATTAGATGACGAAGACATTTGATCTCAAAACAACTGTATATCATTTAGAATTTCCTTTTACAAGTAATGCTATTATGCTAGGAAGGACTTAGCCCCTGTTTGGTGGGAATCAAAATCAGATTTTTAGTAAATTTTGATAAAAGTTGATGAAATGCGTGGTTGAAAAATTGTAGGACCCATAAATATTAACTTTGACTTGTATTAAAATCTAGATTTTAATCGGTACCAAATGGGGCTTAGTTACCTTCTACAGCCTTTTATTATTGTTATGAGAATGATCTTAATGTCTTGACATATGAAATGAAATAATTGAAGGAAATAATATTTTAGATTACTCATCCAGCAAATTATTTTGTATGCTTTTCTTGCAGAGACCTCAGTTTCAACAAACTAAGCGGGCCAATTCCTGAAACCTTTTCTAATCTGTCAGATGTAAAATACATGTAAGGATTTCAATTCTCAAGACTAAACTTTCCAGCTCAACGCCATAGAGTGCCCATATAACTTTGCAATAAGTAGACATAAAAGGTCTAAATCACCTAGCTAAGTGAGCCAATTACGAATGAATATTTTTAAGTTTATCTATAGAAGTAGCTTCATGTCTTTTGTTATAGAGTTTGAAAAATCCTTTTTGCCCTCTACGACCTTCTTTTTCCTTTTTTCTTCAGGGGGGTTCTGGGGGCGGTGGTCTGAGGCTCGAAGCCTTGGTCCATTAAACTATTTTTCTTAATTTTACTACACCACATCGGTTTGACCCCATTATTTCCCATTAAATCATAATTCATTTTTCCATCTCTCATTATCAACCACGTATTTTTCAATAAAATAATATTATACGTAAACCCAACAACTTTTTTTTTAACCACACATTCTCCAAAAAATCACTATTCCTCTCGTTATAATGTAAAATAATGGGGGCCATACAGGCTTGTCTCTTATTTTTGTCAAATGAAGTTATTCCCACATTAATCAATTCTTTTTGAGCTTTGTTGTTACTCCACGGACATAGAAATTCGAGAAATGCATATTAATCTACTTTATTCTTTGTGGCATATGTTCAGCTTGTGAAGCCAATAACAACATAAACTACTAAATTTGGACTGTCTTGGTTGTGGCTTGTGTGTGAATGTAAAGAGATTCATTTGAAATTCAAGGACTAGCAACACTGCCAGAAATCTGAAGTTATTGTTCGTATTGTAGCGACAAACAAGTTATAATATATTTCTGGAAACTGCTGAGACTTACTAATTCATGATCTCCATTTTGTCAGTTATCTAACTGGAAACTCACTAACTGGTCGATTACCTACTTGGATGCTGAACAAAGGAAAAAAAATGTAAGTCCATTTTTTGTTTTTTATATATTTTTCTCTCCAATTATGTCAAACTATGGAATATTTGTTTAATATGTTTCATGAATATATAATGTTCTCATGATGGCAAACCCATAATTTATGTTGGAAATTAAAATTGGATTCATGAATATTGGAAATTAATTTTGATACATGAATTAGCTTATTTAATATTTATGTATTTATTTTATTCATGTATCCATATGGTTCTTTGTATCCTATTATTCATAGTACGTAGAAGAAGTCATTAATTAGTCTCTTGAATTTATACAATGTATTTGGGGACCCTTTGTACCTATAAAAGGCCTTGTGCTTGAGACATTTGATAGAGCCAAGTCATAGAATACAAATATCTTTTGGAGAAATTCTTGTGTTTTCTCTCTAGCCTTTCTTCCCATAATTATTTATTTTCAACAATTTATATAATGATCATTTGCACTTTCTTATGTTTCTTCTTGACTTCGTTAATTTATTGTACTTCTTGTCAAAGTTATTTAAACTGATTTTAGTCATAGCTCATGTATGGGCTAATGGTTTTATCTTTCTATTAAATCATGGGGTTTTATCTTTATATTAAATCATTGTAAAGACAGAATACCTATCAGAAAAGGCCAAACAAAGTTACAAGTATATCCAACAGCCTTTTTGATTGTATTATCACATAAAATGAAAGTGAAAATTACGTAAGACAATATAATTGACAATCTTTGTTATTTGTACTTAGCGATCTATCCTACAACAACCTCACGCCTGAAAGCACATCCTCAAATTGTCAGCCGCGGGAACTGTATGATCAATTCTTGTTCTTGATATAATATTGAATATTACTTCAAACTTCCACATTTTAGTAACACTGCACCAATATTTGTCAGGAATTTGTTTGCAAGCTCAAAGGGCAATACAACGTGAGTTCCTTTTGTTTCTTTAATGCTGTGTTCCCAATGATTTTTTATAGATAGCATATTCGTATGTGATTCGGTGCTAACTAGCTAAGAATCATGTCACGTTGTTTTGCCAGTGGTATTGTTTCTTGCTTAAGAAGCTTTAGCTGCAATCAAAGTAAGTTAAACCTCACTTTCATTGTTTGTGGATTGTTTATTTTGTCATTTCATCACATGATTTATTTGGCTGGGTGACTTTATTTAAATTGTTGTTGGAATCAAACTTAACTTTTAACAGCAATTAAAAAATGCAAAATGATTTAGGATAAACCAACCTGACAATAATGCATAGCTATTTTTGTTGGTTCATCTCATCAGAACTCTAAGTAACACAAAGGCATTTTATTCTGAGACCGGATTTTGGATTTTGTGGTGATGCTTCTTGACTTCTATATTTAAAATATCACACAAGCAAAAACTGATTATTTCTCCTGCGTTTGTATCCGGCCTACACTTCCCCTCTTTTTCCATATTTTTTTAAACTGAAAGAATCTTGTAAATGGATTGGGTATCAGCATATTATTCCCTTCATATAAATTGTGGTGGAAAAGAAGTAAAAGATGACGATGACGGTACACCATATGAAAAAGACATTGATTCTGGAGGGGCATCTAATTTTGTCCAAAGTGGGCCAAACTGGGGATTTAGCAGCACGGGTCACTTCCTGGACAATGGCATCACTGACTCATACATTAAGGCGAATAACTCAAGCATTTCTGGGAAGAATCCCCAACTGTACATGGATGCACGAGTTTCCCCTCTGTCATTATCTTATTATGGGTTCTGTCTCGGAAATGGAACCTACACAATAAGCCTTTACTTTGCAGAGATCGTGTTTACTGAAGACAGAACATACAATATTTGATGTTTACATTCAGGTGCTTACATACTTACTAGTTACCACCATTCTTACAGATGATAGAAATTTTCCCTGATAGATGGGAATCCGTTTGATTTGCATTTCATTTGTGGTATCATATCGAGCATCAAAAAGTTCAGTGGCATTTGAGTTAAATTATTTCAGGGACAGCGGGTGCTCAAGGATTTCAATATTGAATATGAAGCTGGTGGAGTTAATATAGGAATCATAAGAAACTTCTCTGCAGCTGTCACTGATAATACTTTAGATATCCGCTTCTACTGGGCTGGAAGAGGGACAACTGGTATCCCAGATTTCGGAGAATATGGTCCACTTATATCAGCTATTTCTGTCATTAATCCTGGTAAGCTATGAATTCTTTTAATGATCTCGTTGCTCGAATAACATGAAAATAATAATTTGTTGATCACTTTATATTTGTGTTTTAAAATGTGCACCTAAGCGAAGCACCCTGTCTAATATGTGTCTAGGCACCAGATTTTTTTTATTTGTTATTTAGTTATTATTATTATTTTTTTTTGGTTCAAAATTTAAACCTTAAGTCTGAGTCGTACGAGTCAAAACTCTTTAGTCCTAACTATCCAAAAGAAAAAAGGAAAAAAGTTTGAACCTCTTGAAATAGAACCCTCTCTACAATAACTCCAGTGTGAAGCGTATCCTTAACATAAGAAATTGAAGAAAGAGTGAAATTGCCTTGATGATTTCATATTAGGTGACATGAAAGATGAGTCAATGAAGAGGACAAGATTAATTGGAATCCAATAAAGAGTTAGATAAGATTTTAACTATGGTGCTATCTTAATTGTCTGTTTGTAGGATTTTTTAAATAATTATGTATTTATGATAGTCCTTTTTTGTTGAAAACTTCAAAAGTGTGTATGAAGTTCTCATATATCTATTAAGTGGAATTGTCTACTTGGAAATTTTAAAATTGTCTAGTTTTTGGCATGTGAGTGTTTATGTAATAGTAATAAGAAAGAAAGAATTGAAGATGATGTAATGCAATTGATTTGAGAGAGTTGAAGAAATGATAAATTTTACAATGACTCTATTTGGCCACCTATAAAGTTGAAAAGTTCTACATAATTGTTATTAGACCAACTTTGCTTTGTGACATTGAGTATTTGACTATCAAAACATAGCGACAGGATGCTAGCATATGCGTGTACTAGAATGGATAGAATAAGAATTGGGAATATTGGCAACAAGTGACAGGAATGAAGAATTTGTTTGTTAAGACAAGTTGCGTAGACCTAAAAAAAGCTTCCAATTCACAACAATGGCGCAATCACATAATAAATAAGTTAGACCAAAAAAAAAAAAAACACTTCTTGATTTCATTGGGTAATTCAGTAAATTTAGCGATGCATCAAATGGAACGGTGAAAAACATTTATGTGGCCATCCCCAAGTTTTGTGGAGCACATGGATTAGTGTTTTTGTTGTTAATAGTTTGCATAGAATATTGTTCAAAAAGTAGCAGATATGTTACCTTGACTTTTAATCTAATCTATTTCTCTCTCTGTTCAGATTTTCCAGTTCCATCAGAAAAAGGAAACAGCATGTCTATTGGCTCTATAATTGGAATAGTGATTGCTATTCTATTTATAGTCTTGCTGGTTCTGAGTATTTTTTGGTGGAAGGGCTGCCTCAGACCAAAAGATACTCTAGAACGAGGTAAATGCAATTATTGAACATTAGGGCAAACAGTCATCATCTTACTGTTCATGTGTGTATACGGATTGCAGAATGCACATAATATAATCTAGTGCAGTCTAATTAACTCTGTCAATCTTCTTTAAATGTGTCCAGTGACTAGAACTAGAGGTGCAGTAGCTCTAAAACTATTTCAATAATTTTGTTTTGCTAGATCTAAAGGGTCTAGGCCAACACACTGGATTATTTACCCTAAGGCAAATTAGAGCTGCCACAAACAATTTTGATCCTGCCAATAAAATCGGAGAAGGTGGTTTTGGTCCTGTGTACAAGGTATCCTATGGAAGATCTAATTTTAAAATATTTATATCTTTATGTTTTTGTCATTAAAAACCCAGTCACTCGGTTTTTTAGAACCTTTTGATGTTTCTACTTTGACATCAAATGTTGTTTGAAGGGTCTTCTGTCAGATGGAACCACCATAGCCGTGAAGCAGCTTTCTTCCAAATCAAAGCAAGGGAACCGTGAATTTGTTAATGAAATAGGCATGATTTCTGCGCTAGAACACCCTCATCTTGTAAAGCTTTATGGATGTTGTATTGAAGGCAACCAATTATTGCTTGTCTACGAGTACATGGAGAATAACAGCCTTGCTCGTGCGTTGTTCAGTAAGTCTCAAACACAGGCTTAAATTTGTTACTTTTATTTGTGAAGGAATGAAAATGAGATAGACAGACTTGTTTGCATCATCCTTGGTTTTCTGATTAGTACTTTTGTTTGCAGGTCAAGAAAAATACCAATTGAAATTGGATTGGCCGACTAGGCACAAGATCTGTATTGGTATAGCAAGAGGTTTAGCTTATCTCCATGAAGAATCAAGATTGAAAATTGTTCACCGGGACATCAAAGCTACCAACGTGCTTCTTGATAAAAATCTTAACCCAAAAATATCTGATTTTGGTCTTGCCAAGTTAAATGAAGAAGATAATACCCATATAAGCACCCGCATCGCAGGAACTTTGTGAGTCATGATCTCGCACTCGTCCGTTCTTTCTTTTTGAATGTTCATTGTTATTTTTGTTGGAAGTCATATTTGGTTCCATTTCTATTAAATTTTTTGACACGTATCTTTTCCTTTTTCGTCGTAACTTGATGACTATCATGTTAATTTAGTAAACCCAAAAGGATGGATATGGGGGGAGGACTGGGCCGGGCTGTAGCTTGGTCCAGTCTCCAGCCCACTGAATTTTTTTTCGTAGAAATTATATTTTTTAAGTAAAAATAAAAAAAAAATACATGTGCAATTTTTATTTTTTTATTTATTTTTTTACGTATTAGCCCAGCTTGTAATCCGCTCTTGGATTCGTTCCTACCAAAATCTAATGACTATTGATATTCCTATAACATTTGAATTGTATGAAGAGATTAAAAAAAAAAAAAAGATTCACTTAGCTGATCCCATATTTATTAGGAATATGTCTTAGTTTGTCATTGTTTGAATCTCCTAGAATATTTATGTGGAACTTTTCAATAAAAAAAAATTAATTATTTGAAAACATACCATGAAAATAACATTGTGCGGTTGAATGTGATTTTCCAGTGGATATATGGCACCCGAATATGCTATGCGAGGCTATTTGACCGCCAAAGCAGATGTATATAGCTATGGAATCGTTCTTTTGGAAATTGTTTGCGGAAGGAGCAACACTAGTATCGGGAGAGAGGAGGATGATTTCTATTTCCTCGATTGGGTAACTTATTACTATAGTTTTATGCCCTTAATTATTTATTCTGTTTTCGTTTGTAAAGATGTATGGATACAAATTAAGCTGCATGTTATCCTACTACGTTCTATCAGTGAATTATCAAGTGTCTTGTATTCTTACCAGCTCTTTCTTTCTTTCTCATTTATTTTAGGTTCATTCCTTGAAGACTGAAGAGAAATTAATGGAACTGGTCGATCCAAGATTGGAATCGAACTTCAACGAAAAAGAGGTGATCATGACTATCAAGGTGGCGCTCCATTGTGCCAATGTTGTAGCAGCCAAAAGACCAAGTATGTCAGCAGTGGTAAGCATGCTAGAAGGAAGAGCAAGTGTTGCAGAGTTTGTTTCAGACTCAACTGTCTCGATTGACAAAGTTACTAGCTCGAGTATTTCAACGGATGTGCCTTGGATTTCTTCCTCAAAATCAGTTTCTGATTTGTATCCAACCAGTTTAGATACTAATAATTGGGAGCAGGGGCAGAGCCAACCCATCGAAGTAGGGGGGTCCCAGAGCTGCCCCTCGAAATTTTTTTTTTGAAACATTATCTGTTAAAATGAGGGAAGTTGGTACTTTGTGATGGAGAAAGGAAACAAATGAACATAAATTAATGTACATTATTAACAAAAAGAAACTATCAGTGAATTATTAAGTGTTTAAGTCTTATATTCTTACCAGCTCTTTGTTTCTTTCTCATTTATTTTAGGCTCATTCCTTGAAGACTGAAGGGAAATTAATGGAACTGGTCGATCCAAGATTGGAATCGAACTTCAATGAAGAAGAGGTGATCACGACTATCAAGGTGGCGATCCGTTGTACCAATGTTGTAGCAGCTGAAAGACCAAGTATGTCAGCAGTGGTAAGCATGCTAGGAGGAAGAGCAGGTGTTGCAGAGCTTGTTTCAGACTCGAGTGTCTCGATTGACAAAGTTAACAGCTCAAGTATTCCAACGGATGTGCCTTGGACAGGTGTTGCAGAGTTTGTTTCAGACTCGAGTGTCTCAATTGACAAAGTTAACAGCTCGAGTATTCCAACGGATGTGCCTTGGACTTCTTCCTCAAAATCAATTTCTAATTCATATCCAATCACTTTAGATACTGACAGTTGGGAGGATTGAGAGTCCTCAACCAGAAAATCTGTTTTCATTTACACCTTTTGCGGTTTTCCATTCATAAGAAATCGAAATGCTGATACAAAGTTGTTTTTTATTTTAATCGAGATGAAGTTTTGCTCTTTGTTTGGGCTATTCTAAATTATCATACCATGACTAGGAGATAGATATTGGCATGTTGAACTTATTTTGCCTTCATGTCTGTGGGGGCATGTTGAGTCGATGTATTACAAGCTACTAGTTTTGCTTCATGTTTCATGCATTAAGTATATTTTTCATTCTTTTCCACTTTGAATTTGACCTTTCATATTTTTGAAAACCAAAGATGAAATAAGTAGGCTGCAAGAATATGGTAAACAGATGGTCAAACATTTTCTCTTTCTTGTACATCGATCTTTTCAAAAAAGATTTGAAGTTCAAATTTTTTTTTTCCTCCCACCCAAAATGCTTGGTTTGGTAACTTTAAGTCGTCTCTTCTTATTTATTGATTGTGCCAGTGTTAGGGAGGATTGTCTTTTTAGATAAATTAAGCAATGTCTATTTTAACAAAAAGAAAAAAAAAAAGACGTCCAATAAAATATCTTGAAAATATCGTAAATATCTATATCCCATAGAAAATCCTTATTTGTATACGCTCCTTGTAGTGACAATTTATCGTACAAGTTAGCTACACACAACTCTGATAGATATTTACCTAGGAAAAAAAGGTTAAATGCCTTGAAGAAAGTCGTATAATATATAGTGTTAAAAGAAACGGCGTAGATCGACCCATTCAACTAAAAAAAATTGAGACCATCTGGAATCCGATTTGGATATAGATCAAAAATAAATATTATGTACTAATAAAATAACTAAAGAACCATCTAGTTCAACTTCAAAATAAGCAGGTTTAATGTCGAATTCTGAAATTTATTTAATTATGCAATTCTTATTAGCGGTTTGTCCCTTTAAATGTTGATCCTATTGTAACATCCTAAACTTTTAGTCGTTTTTAGGATTTTTCTATAATTTTTTCTCTAGGAAATTCGGTGCAACAATGAAAATTAGGGCAAAATATAGAAAATGGTGCGAAGAAGGTTTATTTGCTAAAATTTTGAAATGAATGTGAAAGTTTTTGTAACTATTGTGCAATTGTGGTTACGGATGGCTACGAGGTGCACGTAAGTATGAATAATTATGAATAAATAGGATCAATAGGATCTCGTCAAGTAGCACACTAAAGAATACATTATTTTAAAGAAATTTCAAATGACATTTACACTCGTAACCTTACTTCTATAAATAGTTGCCCCTTTCATTTGAAAAATTACAAATTCTTTTGAAGGACTTCTTGTAAACCAACTCCTTCACTACGAAGAGGTCATTTATATATAATTAATAATCTTAAATGTGTTAATTATGTAAAATTATAGAAAGGACAGTATAAGTGCTTCCTCTGCTTGTGGTATTCCCAAGAGTGAAATCAACGGGGTGCAAGTCAACTCCCGAGAAGAGGGTGTCGGGGTTGTTGACACCCGAATCTCCCAATTTCCCTCATTTTCCATTTTAACACTTTAACCCCCGAAACCATGTGAGTTTGAACAATTTAAACAAGTAATGATGACATGTGATGACCAAATAACTCCAAAATATTTTGTGAATGCAAATTCAAACTTANCATTTTAGTTTGAACAAGAAATAATGACATGTGATGACCAAATTACTCCAAAATATTTTGTGAATGCAAATTCAAACTTACGTGTTCATACTAAGGTGAATATTGGTAACTGCAACAACAGTACAAAGTAATGTGATATACTAGTTGATGCAATGCTCAACAACACATCATGGGTAAATTAGACCACCTAAAGGAAAGCCTAGTGAACTAGCAAGCAATAACTCGAGAATAGTCCTTTGTCATAACGAGGTTTAACTTTGCATATAAGAGAGCAACTTAGGGATGAACATGGTTGAATTTTGGCATTTGCTTGCCAACCTTTTGATCTTTACCCATTCGTTCAATTGTTGAATAATGGAATTTAGGTCGCTTGGTGCTTCCCGTTGTTTGTCTTGTAATTGATTGGAGTCTCTGCTACAGTACGAGTGTTGGTGATATGGCTGTGCATATTAAGTTGATTATATTAAGTGCGGAAATGTTATTGTACCATGCATGATATATGGTTTCCTTGTGTTGAAAATATTGATCATTGTCGTGAATTCCATTGTAGTAGTACTATTAAGGGTAGCGTATGATAGGGCATTGGGGGTCCGATACCCATATATGGACAATGTTAGGAGGTCCCACAATGGCTCCAGGAGTGCTGATCTACATGATGAACTACTTATTCTTGGGCCTCGCCAAATTGTATTATGTTTATGTCGATGGGGTCTCTTGAGCAATGGAGGTGATGATAGACACATTGTGGGATCCTGAGTTGATTGAATATTTGACAGATCCATAGAGCGATGAATCACAAGCTTGTTATTGATATTTGAGATCATACGATACACTATGATATGGATGTGGGCCTAGTGTTTAAGTATAGGATTGTTTCCCTCATGCATTTGTCATCTTGTTTACTAGATATGTATTTGTGCTTTATATTGTAGATGGACCCACATATGTTCAGTATTTTTGGATGATCGACATGTCGGCTTTTCTGACGATCTCACACATATACTTGTAACCAAGACTTGTTACCATCACATTAGTCACTTAGTGAGTTGGTTTAGATAGACAAGAAATGGGTATATGAGGAGTGTTGGACTACACGCTTATTACTACTTGTGTACATATCGGTGGAGATCACTTTTAGATTTCTCCATATGGCGGTTGACTTCAAACTCCATCAAACAATGGATTTCTCTAGAATTTTCTTAAGCAATGCGACAAGTATGAAAATCCAAATTATGCTGGAACTCTCAAGAATGTTGAGGATGATTTTTTCATGATTATGAGAGTATAAATACTAGAAACTATGTAAAAGAATGATATAGAAAAAAGAGTTTGAAAGTTTCTTTAAAGCATAATTTTTGTTTTTCAATTATAGATTAAAAATGACAGGTTGGTGAAGCCCAACTTGGCTATGGCAGGTTTGCAAGTCAGTACAGTCCACAGATTTTGAAGATGAACCGATTAGGTTCAAGTCATATTTTAGATAGTTGATTACTTGATTTAATTAAGTCAGCTCACGTAGGTAAAAACATGTACCGTTAAACAGGACATGCTTTTGAAATAACTTTTATAAGGAAACAAAAATAATGAAAAGCAAGTGTATCAGTCCAATAAGGTGGACATTTCTCTAGTTAGATGATAAAAATGATACATCAACCGAATTTAAAAATTGAAAAAAAAAATTAAAAAAAATGGGTCAGTTCCACCAACCTCCAAGATTAATATTAGGGGTACTTATACAGATACCCTTACTTTTGGTGTCATTGTGAAAAATCATGATAAACTTGTATTAAAAGACAAATACTAATTTTTATGCTCCAAACAGCAGTAAGAATTTTTTCAACCATTCCAAGCTTGAGAACTCAATGAAAATTGAAGAAAAAGGGGCAATCTTGCATAGATTGTGAAAGCAACGGTCACAACGAGCAATTTTGAGTTGAATAAACTTCCACTTGAAAATCCTAATCATATTAGTGCATCGCCCCAATTACTTTCCTGTCAATCTCGAGTTTAAGTTTAGTTTTGAATTTTATATGTAAATAATTGGCATTTATGAATTATTTTTTATGATTTTGATACTGTGATTGAAAAAAAATATAGTTTAAAAAAGAGTCATGAAATCAAATCTTGTTTTACATTAAAAAGTGACATGATGTAGTGAATTGAATTGAGTTAATATATTCGAAAAGTCAACTTTGAATAAATTCAAATGATGCATGCAAGGTGTTTGTGAAAATGAAAGTGATAAATGTGACATTTCATGTCACTTTTTATGAAAATATGGTATATCTCATTTGAATTCTTTAGTATTAATTAAATAGATACATACGTGTGTTTGTGAAAATTTAAATATGAATATCAACATTGCTTACAATAAAAAGTGATATGATATAACACTTTATTTGTATTTTTTGCATATGTATTAGTTTGCTGAAAATTAAAAATAACATACTCTGCCACTTTTTTATTGGGTTAATTTCACAAATGGTCACTGAAGTTATCTGAAAATTTCAAAACGGTCACTGAAGTTTGAAAATTCTTTCACAAACGGTCACTGAATTTTCAGATTTTTTGGCCAAGTTTGAGACAATT
>CAIGRF010140273.1:18110-30844 GCA_903798235.1 Fraxinus ornus
TCATCATTATAATCTAGATTTAAATGATTGAAATATTAATAATATAACCATTACTTTTATAATCATAGATTATACTCTCTAATCTTACTTTGATGATATTTTAATTATAAAACTTATGGTTTCTGTTCTACTTTATATATAACAAGAAGATATTATTGTATATTGTGCAACCGGTTTACTCCGGGCTAGAATTTGTCACCGTATGAGAGTAACAGAGCAAGAATATATTTAAACCACTAAGCCAGTGTAAATATATGTTTCAATGATTCAATGTGACTCGGGGGATGAACTTAACTCCCGAAATCTCTCTCATACTTAAGTTTCAATGATTCAATGTGACTTAGGGGATTGCAAGGATTGTGTTTCTTGTCACTTGAGCCCAAAGAGGAAGGAAACGAGGCCCGGTTTAAGTGAGGAATGCCTCTTTGTGTATTGACAAAAGGTAACCTTCTGTTTTGACGAGAGGCTAATAGTTTTGTGCATTTAAGAGAGATTTCAATTTTAGTTTCTTTGAGAATTCGTTCTATAATCTGAATTTTTGTCTTTGAGTTTGAGGTTGTGCTAGTGAATTGCACGATGGGAGGTTAGGTGTTAGCAGCAGTCACTAATTCTCCGGGACTTTGATCGAAATTTTTTTCGTTCTTGTATATTTTTATTTTTTAAACGCCTGCCTGGTGCTAGTAGAGAGCTGATCTTGGCCCTACGAATATGACTCAGGGGATGAACGTAATAATCGAAAGCACTCTAGTACTTCAAGATAAAAGGAAGTGTTAATTTAACCCTGCTGAAGCAAGTGGGATCAGAGAAGAGTTGGACAATCACCCCAAGTCAGTCAAAACCCATTGTCTAAAAGAGGCTGAAGAGGCAATCCGTGGACTTTGGCTAGTTTTGATTTCTAACTCAAAATCTAGCTCAACTGTTGACTCGAAGACTTCAAAACTTTCGAGCATCTTTAGCATAATATACTCTTTAGAGTCGTGACTTGAATGATTCGAGATTTAAGATAATGTAATTTAAATGAGTAGTAGTAAATAAATTGTCAAAACTTTATTTAAATGAGTGGTAGATAAAATAGACCCAAAATTAATATCTGCTTGATTTCCTAGGGATAAAATTTTGGTCAACGTTTGCCCATCGGATGGATTAAAAAAAAAACCAATTATTCAGCTGAATGCAGGCAAGTAAAGTGCAGTGTCTCTTGTTCAACTAGGCTCATTTTGTTGAATTATTTGGTTTCCATTCTGTCTTTCTATATTAGCTGTCCATTTTTTTATTTTTTATTTTATTTCTTCATTAGGGTGGTTGAGTGGGTGGGGTGGGGTGCGGTGGGGTTAGATTTCGAAAATATCATTTATTGGTTGTCCATTTTAAACTTTGTTGACAGAAGTCAGGAAAGGAGAGCCAGTATTAATTTATAATTATAGAGTCGTGACTTGTGAGAGAAAGGACAAAGGTAATTAATTTTATTTTGACATCCAATGTTGAGTCCGTGGGATAATTTAAACAAACACATAGCTAGCAAAAATATGCATTCTTTCAATAAAATAATTTTGCATATTGACACATAATTTTTTCGTACTTTTTAATCACTTATTCTCTAAAAAAGAACAAATCATTTTTTACAATTGTAACCATTGTATTCATCTGTCACAACTGAGGACATATTAATAAATTTTTTTTGGAGGTACCCAAAAAAAATTTTGAAAGTTATTTTTTCCCCGACAAGATTTGTTTTTCTGAAAAATAATTATTATCAACTTGCCAAAACAACTTGACCAATTGATTTGAATTCTGAACCTACCTCCCACTTGTTTATCGTCTTTATCGTCATTATTTATTCATTTAATAATTCGTAGTTCCTGAGAGAGATGAAAAATCAGCTAGACAAGTCTTCTTTGTACAACTTCCTCTTTTACCGTACAAGATCCCGTTAGAATTTTCTAATGCAAGATCCCTTTAGGATTTACAGGGTTTATCTGAGTTTAATTCTCGTTAGTCGACCTTATACTTCCATGTATTTACTAGTACGATAAAATTGACATTATTGAACAATTCCATTTGTTCAACAATATCGTCTTTAGCCATATCGACGAAAATCAAAAGTCTTTGTAAATTTGCATGGTCCCCTTAATTTCTATACGTAGACTTTTGTAAAATCATAAAATAGAAAACGCTTCTTTTCTTTTTCCAATTTGACATTAGAAAAATCCCAAGTGGACTTTCTTCACTAATTTGTTATCTGCAATTATTCTGCTACAGCTAGCAGCCCACCCCACTTTGCCCTACCCTACCCTACCCTACCCTACAAGGAAAACGACTTCACTGATATTTTGAACGGATCTCCTTATCCCCACAATCGCATTTTGAAAACACGTCTTTCAAGCCATTTCAAACATGCAGCAAGTATAATGGCTTCAAGACTTGTCAATTCTTGATGCTCGAGGCATTTTCTCTATCCCTTTTTATTACTCTGGAAAAGCATGGACACCTTATCTTGATCATATTATAACATTTCTTCTGCCAAAAAACGTCGACTTATCTCGGATTTGGCTCTTCATTTCCTGCTCCAGTCGAACCATGTTCTGCTCACGCCTCGTGCTAGTTTCTCTAACGATAGTAATTTGCTCGGTGAATCTTGGCCGCTCTGCTACTTTGGCCCCTGATGAAGGTACAATACAATATTCTGCTGGGTTCTTGCTTCTTCTTTTCTTTTTCATGGAAGAAAGTAGTCACTTTTTATTATAAAATTCTTGCAGTGGATGCATTGAAGCAAATAGGAAAGACATTAGGGAAGAACTGGAATTTTGATGTGGATCCTTGCAGCGGAGGAATAGATTGGAGTACCCCTAATGCAGTTAAAGGATCTGAGAATGCAGTAACCTGCACCTGCACCTTTGTTAATAACACCATTTGCCATGTAGTCACCATGTAAGTGTATATTAATTTCTTCTCAATGCATAATCATATTAAAGGATTAAAGTTCGTGGATCCCGTGTAGTGAAAAAATGGATAAAAGTTAGGAATCCAATAAAATGTGCGATTAAAAATATCCTTAATGCGTTTAAGCATTTAAGATCAAATTTGAAAAAACTCAATTTTTTTCCTCTTTACAATGAGTCTTTTTAAATATAGTTCCAATGTTTGAGTTCACTCTAGTTTAATTTTCGTGTATCCATGTGACATCTCATTTTAGGTCGAGTTGAATTCTTTAGATTTACAAAAGAATATTGTAAAATCTTTGAAGTCCAAGCAATGTGACTGGCAAGTATGGTCGTACATAAATTTAAATTTAAAGAAATAATAAGTTTTTTATTTGTTATTCACAATAATGACAATTTTATGTTTTAAAAAGAAAATAATAATTTTGTCCTCCATTTTTAGCACTCTCAATTCCATCACGACCTTTTTTTCGCCAACTTACAGTAATTAAATATTGAAAGAAAAAATATGAATGCGCGTTTAGAAGTTATTAATATCAAGTCAATACATGTCACTAGGCGAACTAAACTAAACTTTAAAAAAAATGAAAAAACCCCGTGGAAAATAAAATTATGCCGTAAGAATAAAAAATTATAAAGTACATGGTTACAGTTTTAGGTTTAAAAGCCAGTCACGACCAGTTAAGTTAGCTAAAAAAAATAAGCCGATTTGAGTCATGATTGTAAGTTGTAACCCGTCCAAATCAATTTTTTCAATTGAACGGTTAGTCGAGTAATGCAATCTAGGTGACAATAAATTATGAGTAAAATAAAAACATCTCTTCCTCTAAGTTCTAAGTTTGTGCTTTGAAATGCAGTTCTCTAAAATCTCAGTCTCTTCAAGGGACTGTACCCCGAGAACTGGTCAGACTCCCTTACCTCCAGACAATGTAAGTTCACTGCGTTCCTTTCTATTATAGAAAGAATAATGCTGTTTTGCCTGATGTTTTTAACATATTGAATGACGGATTAAGTTATGGTAAAAAATGATTGGACAACAACGTTGACTATTCTTAAAACAATCCAATAATAGAATGTCACATTCTGAAAACACACATAATACAGTATGGGTAACTAACTTAACTGTCAACATATTTGAATGTCATTTTACATAGTGACCTCTCTCGCAACTACCTCAACGGCACCATCCCTCGAGAATGGGGTACCATGCAACAACTTGTAAACATGTATGACACTCTTCACCTCCCCATTTCTTTCTGTAATTCATATTTTCTGTCTGTGTATATTTGTAAAGCAATTCTTGGGCTCTAGTACTAACATGATTTTGGTTCACTGCAGTTCCCTACTGGGAAATCGTATTACAGGTCCAATACCGGGTGAACTTGCCAACATCAGTACTCTCTCGGATCTGTAAACTTTCATGATTACCATTTCACTTTACTCCCTTTTATATAAGTAGAATTTTGATTCAATTGATATGTTATATAAGAATTCTCTTTTGTTTTTTGAAACTCTCAGAGTCCTGGAGTACAATCAATTGTCTGGAAATATTCCTCCAGAGTTTGGGGATTTTTCAAGCATACTGAGAATGTAAGGCCCTTTTACTGGAATAATTACGAATTTTATTTTATTCCCCTGAATTTTTAGATAGTTTCTTTGCTTATTATTGTGGATTTTGATTTGTTGTTGTGTAATGTTAATATGTGAAGACTATTGACGTCAAACAATCTAACTGGGGAATTGCCTGCTACTCTAGCAAAATTGTCTACATTGAAAGACTTGTAAGTTCCTTCATTTCGTTTAGTTTTTCCGTTTTTCAATCTTGAAATTTTTTACTTAGACTTGTTTTTATTAATATGCAGTCGTATTGGTGATAACAAGTTTAGTGGAAGAATGCCAAATTTTATCCAGAACTGGATAAATTTAGAAAAATTGTGAGTGTCAGTAGCTATCTTATTACACTCTCTATTCTTTCATTTACGTTTTTCGCCTTTGATTTTCTGAGTTTTTATTAATGCTAACCTCTTAACTCGAAATGCCAGAGCGATTCAGGCTAGCGGATTGAGTGGGCCGATCCCTTCAGGCTTTGCTTCCCTGACCAAATTGACCGACGTGTGAGTACATAGCACAGTTTATTGACATTGAGAGTGGCATATGAACTCATTGAAGTGGTAACAAATCAAGTTTTATTTCGAGAAATAAAAGAAGAAAATAATGGTTTTTCGCAAATATTCTTGTGAATCTAAATCTGCAGGAGAATCAGTGATTTGAATGGCAATGACTCAACCTTTCCTCCTTTTAGTAACAATAGAAATCTGAAGACACTGTGAGTATCATGCTTTTTGATGCTTATATATTGCTCTCAAGGAGAACAAACATTGCTTGTGCATTACTCGACGAATCTGGTTTTTTCAGGATTCTGAGAAGCTGCAATATTGTTGGTCAGATACCAAGTTATGTCGGGACGCTGACTAATTTGAAACTCTTGTTAGTACAATCCTTCCTTTTCCTATGATCATAACTTGTAGATTTGTTTTCAAATGCTATGCTCTATTATAAAAGCTTTTCAACTCATTATTCTGTGCTGGAAGTTAGTTTAAAATCCTCAATCATTCTGATTCTTTGAATTACTTTCATGTCAGTATTAGAATTTTCAATAAACATTTAGAAATTTTCATATCATTGGAGTATTAATGAGAGGCACTGCCGAAATCTCTAGACCTTTCTAATGGAGAAATCAAACTCAATGAGAATTTGATTCTACTGAGTAGTACACATCATGGACATCCTACATTACTATGTAATAAACACTTGTATGTAACTGTTGAAAGTGAAGATTTTCTCATAATGTAAATATTCCATTCAAACTTGAAATGAAATTATTCGAGGAAAGAAAGCTTTTGCAAATACATCTCGTAAGTCATTTTGTAATTTTTTTTTCTTGCAGAGACCTCAGTTTCAACAAACTAAGTGGACCAATTCCTGACAATTTTATAGGTCTGTCAAACACGGATTACATGTAAGGATTTCAATTAGCAAGCCTTCATAGCCAATTTTCATTTCATTTGATCCAATTTCTTAAAGAAGAATTAATAATAAATTTGAAACGAAGACCAATGTCGCAGCCTGAGACGGCCTTGCAAGCTTCAATTCCACTTAATAGCCTAACACTATGCTACATGAAAGTCAAATTTACACCGTTAAGCATGCAAGGGACTAAAATGGACACTTTAAGCTAGCTATGGAAATAGCTTATCCTTTCTGTACAGAAACTGGAAATCCTTTTTGACCTCTACCTGCCTTCATTTCCTTTAGTCTTCAAGACGGCAGTGGTGGGAGGTAGGGACGTGGGTTCTTAATTTCATGAGATATCTCATTTCATTTTAGCTTACCTTGTTAAATTGAAGTTCCTCCCAGATTTGAGTTGTCAAAGATAGCATTTTTCAACTTTGTTATTTGACTCAATGGTCTTGGCAATTTAAAGAACTAAAAGTCCTTGTGGAAACTGTTCATCTTGTGGAGATTAAACACCGAACATTTCTTTTGGTCAAGATATTCTGCATTCAAACTACTAAAGGATTTGGATTATCTGGGTTATTGTTTGGTTGTGAATATAAATTGATCCATTTGAAATTCTAGGAATAGAACACTATCAGAAAATTGGAGTTAATGTTATTTTTATGCTCTGCTAATACATGTTCTTCATTTTGCTAGTTATCTAACTGGGAACTCCCTAACTGGTCCATTGCCTCCTTGGATGCTAAAAGATGGAGAATTCATGTGAGTCAATCTCTTTTTACCTTTCTTACTAATAACTTCAAACTACATACCATTGTTTTTCCTATATTCTGATACTCATCTATAGATACATTAGTCACATCCTTCAAATAATATCGACCTTCATGTGAGGGTAATATCATAGTGATTCAGGCGTACCTTATGTATGATTAATCTCAGTCGTACCTCGTGTATGGTTAATCTTTTTTTTTTTTTTTGTTGGATATCTTGGTTGGTTTGGCTTGATCTCCATCCTGAATTAGCATTTTTCTTTGCCTTTGGAAGAGATGTGTATAATGAATTCTCCTATATATTTACCTTGTTGCTACTAGCATTTGTTAATGGTTGCAGTTACTCTATGTAGTCAAAGTTTTTAGTTAACAGAATTCCCATTAAAAGAAAAACAGAACCTACCCAACTCTCCCTTTGGTCCTTGAGTTCAGAATCCCTAACCTTAAGAAATCTTTGGGATTCTGCAGTACCAAGTTGGTTTATGGCTCCTGGAATTCTGTGAAAGGTAAATTTAGTTGGACCATAGAAGCAATCGTGAAGAATGGGCTTAGATTTTTGCCTGTCTGCTGTATTAAGGCAAAGAATGGGTAATAGTAATCATAGAGATGACAAACTTAACTTACAAAATTCCGTCAATAAGTCCNTCAGTTAATTCAATAGCTTTTTTCGTTGCTCTTCGAAATGAAACTTTATTCCAGTCTCACAACAGTATTGGTGCAAAAAAAAGGATCCATCCTTCACTTGCGGATCGTTTGCGAGTATATTACAACAGTGTTCTTGATTGTATAATTTTCATAAAATTAAAGTGCAAGACAAAAAGACATCACGATTGACTATCTTTTCGATTTTTATCTAGTGATCTATCCTACAACAACCTCACATCTGAAAGCATGCCCTCAAGTTGTCAACCGCGTAAAATGTAAGATCACTTTCACTATTCTCGGAATTATAATTTGATTCTTTTCCAATCTTCCACATTTTAGTAACGCTGCACCCCTTTTTGCAGGAACTTGTTCGAAAGCTCAAAGGGAAATACAACGTGAGTTTCTATGATTCTTTCATGCTTTGTTTCCTATGATTTCTCAGTCTTTCCTTTTCATATATATCATGTTTCAATATGATCCGACCCTGACTAGTTCTAACACTACATTATTTTCCCAGTGGTATCACATCTTGTTTAAAGAGCTTTCACTGCGACAAAAGTAAGTTAAAGTTCACTTCTACTGGATTGCCTAACCCATGTCTTTAAGGTTGGCCACTTTGTTTTGATTGTGTTTGAAGTCAAATAAGAACTTTACGGCAAATACAATATGCAAAATGATATAGGATGAAAACTTCTAAGAGAGGGCATAGAAATCATCATGTCATTGTAACGAAAAAGTTCGGAATTAAAGATACTTGACAAGGCGAATTTACCCAAAAAGCATGGTGTTAGATTGTAATCTCTTGGCTCCTCTTCGCATTCCTCTTTGATCAGTACAACTACAATACACGCTGTGGATGATCGGTAATAAGCCGTTGCAGCTTATATTGAAAATATGAAAATATTTGAAGCCAAATTCCTGTCTTCTGACAATTATAAAATGTACATTGGCTGGATTTAAGATCAACTGTGTCGGATAACAATGCAAGAAGTGTGGAGGATTACATGGGAATTTTCTGAGTGATTTGACATATTAATTTTTCATCTAGAAAATAACTCATATTCTTTTCCTTTGTGTTGGTTTGTCTCATCGGAACTTTGACATTAGTAACACAAAAGTATTGTATTCTGCAAGCTGGTTCAAGGGATTTTATTGTATGCTGGCATCACAGTGCACGCACCGGTGGTGTAGTCAGTTTTTGAACATTGTTGAGGGTGCTTCTGGACTTCCATACATAATAATTTTGCACAAGAAAAAACAAATTATTTCTTTTCTGTGTGCGCATTCAGTTTCCTTGTATTTTTCCTCCTTTTTAACCTTCTTTTATCTTCTCAAACTGAGAGAATTTATTTTATGGATTGTTTTTCAGAGTATTACTCTCTCTATATAAATTGTGGTGGAAAAGAAGTAAACGTTGGTGATAAAGGTACTACATATGAAGCGGACGGCGAATCTGGTGGACCATCTAATTTCGTGCAGAGTAAGACTAACTGGGCATTTAGCAGCACAGGTCACTTCCTGGATGATGAACGCAGTAGAGATTCGTACATCTGGGAGAATGTGTCTAGTATCTCTGGGCAGGATCCTCATCTGTACACGAATGCACGACTTTCTCCTCTGTCACTGACATATTATGGATTCTGTCTGGAAAATGGAAACTATACAGTAAACCTTCATTTTGCGGAAATCATGTTTACTGATGACAGAACATATAGTAGTCTCGGAAGGCGCATATTTGATGTTTATGTTCAGGTAATCAGATACCTACAACCATTATTCACTAGAGAAAAATGTCATTTGTGAAAGATACTCTTAATAGATGATAGAAATTTTTCTGTATCAATAGGTTAAATGTTGTTGTTGATAGATGGAGATCAGTTTTGGCTTTTTGTTTTTCTTTTATGGTAATTTACACTCTCTCAATATCATAAGAAGATCTATAATAAATATGGGTTAAATTATTTCAGGGAAAGCTGGTGCGGAAGGATTTCAATATTGAAGATGAAGCAGGTGGAGTTAACAAGGCAATTATTAGAAACTTCACTGCTTCTGTCACTAATAATACCTTGGAGATCCGCTTCTACTGGGATGGAAAAGGAACTATTGGCATCCCAAATAGAGGAGTATATGGTCCACTCATTTCGGCTATCTCTGTTAATCCTGGTATGCTATGAATTATTTTGAGATTCTTGTAAACAGTATTTTTTTCTCCAGTGGTGTAGCCCCCTTTTTATTGAGACTAACGTAAACGATTGGAATTCAATGTTACTGTCTGGCGTTCATTTCATAGAGGATGACATATTAGTGTTGGTACACATCACTCCTCTTCATGTTTATTTAGCTTTCTCTGATCTTAGTTTGTTTCTACTATGTATTGTTGTGGCTTCTAATTTGTGGTTTCAGTGCACTTTCAATTTCTTTTTAATATCATTGGCTTCAAAAAGATTAAAAATTCAATGCATAACCTCAGTTTTCCCACTGTTTCTTTTGTTCTAAACAGGAAAAAAATCAGTGAATTTTAATGTTAGTTGGAGATTTTCTTAGAATATTATACTAAGGTCTTAGGATAATAATTAAGTAGCCAAAATGTCACCTTGAATATTTCTCTTGTTTCTCTCTACTCTGTTCAGATTTTCCAGTACCGTCAGAAAATGGAAACATGTCTACTGGCGCTATAGTTGGGATAGTTATTGCAGTTCTGTCTACCATTTTTCTAGTTCTGGGAATTCTTTGGTGGAAGGGTTGCTTGGGATCCAAAGATACTACAGCACAAGGTATTGTATAAGCTTCTTATTTTTCATGTGTTGTATGTCATAGGCAGTCGTATGTGAGTGATGTATCCACAACCCAGTGCAATCTAGTCAATTCTTTCAATCCTCTTTATACTTCGTTATAGATTAGAAAGAGAGTTTTCGGTTGTCTTGAAGACTTCTTGACATTTTTGACAGATCTAAAGGGTCTCAACCTACACACTGGATCATTTACCCTACGGCAAATCAAAGCCGCCACAAACAATTTTGATCCTACAAACAAGATTGGAGAAGGTGGTTTTGGTCCCGTGTACAAGGTATCCCAAGGAAGAGCTATTTTTTGAATCTACTATGTTTTGGTCACTTGAACCCTCCTTTGACATTATGTATTGTTTGAAGGGTCTCCTGTTAGATGGAACCATCATAGCTGTGAAGCAACTTTCTTCTAAATCAAAGCAAGGGAACCGTGAGTTTGTGAACGAAATAGGCATGATTTCTGCTCTACAACACCCTCATCTTGTAAAGCTGCATGGATGCTGTATCGAAGGCAACCAGTTGTTGCTTGTGTACGAATACATGGAGAATAACAGCCTTGCTCGTGCTTTATTTGGTAATGCTAGAAGAAAGAAAGAAAAAAGGCTCAACTTCATTGCTTCTATTCCAGTTTTGAAATTGAAATGCATAAACATGTAAACGTAATCCTTTGTTATCTGATTAGTATATTTGTGTGCAATCGAGTGTTCTCAGGTCCAGAAGAACACCAGTTGAAATTGGATTGGCCTACAAGGCACAAGATCTGTATTGGTATAGCTAGAGGATTGGCTTATCTTCATGAGGAATCAAGATTAAAAATTGTCCATCGGGACATCAAGGCTACAAATGTGCTTCTTGATAAAAATCTTCATCCAAAAATATCTGATTTCGGTCTTGCCAAGCTTGATGAAGAAGATAATACCCATATAAGCACCCGTATTGCCGGAACTTTGTAAGTAGTATAACGCTCTTCTTGCTTTCTTTTTAACTAATCATTGACAAAACTATCTTATTTTGAATTACTCTACATGTAATCAAAGTTTACACCCCGGTGTACAAAATGCCCGAGTGACATTTCATCGTTGGCTGGTGGAAACACTTGGGCATTATGTACACCTGGCAATTTTTTCCACCGGCCAATGATGAAATTGTCCCCCAAAGTGTAAACCTCAATGTAGATGTAGCAAAACCCTCCTATTTTTGTTCCTTTTTTTCCATTGTTGTATTTGGTTTCCTTTCTTCTTTTCTTATTTTTGACGAGTGTCCTCCTTTTCTATATACTTGGTCAGAAATTATACTATGTACTTTAAAAATGCATGACGTATCCATGTGTTGTGATCTCCCAGTGGATATATGGCACCAGAATATGCTATGCGAGGCTATTTGACCGATAAAGCAGATGTATACAGCTTCGGAATTGTTCTTCTGGAAATTGTCAGTGGTAGAAGCAACACCAGTGTCAGGCCAAAAGAGGAGCCTTTCTATCTTCTTGATTGGGTAACTTAGTTGCTATTAATTTTACACATTTACTTACTGATCGGCTTCAGTTTTGTTGTTATAAATCAACGTACAGCAAGCTGTACGCATTCCTACTTGTGTTCGTATAAACTCTGAGGAGCTCTTTGTTTCTTATTTTTTAGGCTAATTCCTTGAAGGCCACAGGAAAATTAATGGAACTGGTTGATCCAAGATTGGAATCAAACTTCAATAAAAAAGAAATGATCACGACTATCAATGTAGCGCTCCATTGTACCAATGCTGTAGCAGCTGAAAGACCAAGTATGTCAACAGTTGTAAGCATACTCGAAGGAAGAGAGCGTGTTCAAGGATTTGTACCAGACTCGAGTGTTTCAATGGACGATATGAAGCCTAAGAGTCAAGACCAAGTAACAAAGTCCAATGATGATCAAAACCAGAGTATTTCAATGGATGTTCCTTGGACAGCTTCCTCAACCTCGTCCGCTGATCTGTATCCGATCACTTTGGATACTGATTACTGGGAGAAGAGAATGTGAAAAGTCACATTTATGTATAAATGTTTTTTGTTCAGATATTTCGTTTTGTTTACAGACATTGTAAATTTGGCATTTTTCTCTTTCTCCTGGAAATTCCGTTGAAGATTTTATCTTTGTTCTTGCATCAAGGATTTGTTTGATCCTTGCTTCTTTGTACATTTTGAGTTTATTCGAATGCATTTCTTAAAAAGAACTAAATATTGGAATAAATTATTTTTACAAAAAATTTACTGTAAATGAGCTTTTATGTATGGTTGACATACAGGATTGGTCAAAATCGGCTCATAATAGGTTTAATGTCCTCAATTCGATCAAATCAACCCTAGATAAATCCAATCCACCCTTTATTGAAAAAATGATACGATATGATAAATTACAATTAATAATATTCTTTTTTTGAAGGAAAATTCTGTTGGAAGATGAAGAACAAGCTAAGAAGAAGCTTGAGCTGAAGGAGACTAAAGAATCAAGGGAGCTGGCAGCCTAATCATCCATCTTAGCTTCATCAGCTGCCTAATCATCTGTTCTAGATTCATCAGTTGCTGACTATGCGATAGAAGATCC
>CAIGRF010140381.1:0-22997 GCA_903798235.1 Fraxinus ornus
TCTTTACATCAATCTTTACTCTATTGATTTAAATGATAAAGCTCAACCTACTGACTAAACAAACTTAATAGACAAGGTTCATACAGTTATGAGAAGCTATATTAAAACCTACAGAACTTTCAGAACCAGGAAACAGTTTTTTTCTGCATCCTTGTTTCACCACCTATTTGTGTGTTTAATTGCTTAAATTTGTTGGTGATGTACAAGTATTAAACTAACTGCTGGTGATGTACAATTCTCAGATTGTAAAGCAGAAAATATTGCTGAAGAATTACACATTATAAATACAAATTTAATCACCTTTATTCTAGTTCTTCAAGCTTAATTTGCCTCTCTGAGGGTCCTTTTTAGCTTGTTGCTTGTTTACTCTCGACTTGACGACCTGAAGGCAGACAAGAAATGAAAGAGGTCCCAAAATACGGTTCCTCAGCTCTTTTTACCCGATTCAATGCAAATCAACGAGATCAGTTGTTGTGTCTTTCTTATACTTCTAGCTAGAAGTTAAAACTCAGCGTACCCGTTATTATGCAGATGGTAAAAGTTTGATTCGACCCCGCTATCTAACTTGTTGGCTCATTAGAAACAAAAATCCAAAACAAAAAGATGCCTTTGTGCAAGGAAAGAAACCAATAAAACAATCTCCATTCTGTCTTTTCTTGCTTAGGGATGGATCATCCAGAAATTATTATTTTTATCTTAATGACATAATTAACTACTGACAACACCCATTATTTTTTACAATTATATAACTTCAGTTTATAAATCATTCACTATATATATATATTTACGATATTGTTTCTACTTTGGACTATAGGAAATATTGGATTTTCTTGGAAAAAAATATGCATGATTGAAATTCTCTCAACTCAACAGATTAATCGACTTGTTGATGTAAGAGAATCAAGAGATGATGGATTTGTTGAGAATTTTTGTAAAGAAATCGGAGGAGGGAGAGGGAATTTATGATGATGACGTACAATTTGATCTCGAGAATGACGATTAGCACGAGTTGTTCAATGAACGTGAATGAAATTGCAAAGATAAGGGGAGTGGCTAAGGAAATAACACTGATTTCTGGGTTGTTATGTTTTGGGGAAGTGGTAATGCAGTTTAAATCATGATCTAATTAATTCCCTGAATACAAGTGTCCTCGTATACCTGTCTATGGATTTCATCCACAAAACACAATGTGATATACCATGTATATAAAACAAATGATAATCATTATGCATGTACGTTGAATTTAAAGGATTAAACAATCAATGATCTACTATGAACATAGCACATTAGTGTGTTTGGTTGTACTTAAATTTAAGTCGAACTTACTTTAAAATTATTTATTTTGCCAAATGTCATCTTTTAAAGTTACTTTTAAGTTAAACTCTCTTATTAAATATATTTAGTATTCTAGTTAAAATATAAAAATTTGAGTAAGTACTATGTTCCATCCTTGATGACTTAAACTTTTAAATTGGCTAATATCAACATAGCATTAGAGTGGTTAAGGGTCGTGAGTTAATATCTCGTTGTTTTTATTTATAAAAATCGTTTTAAGGATATTGCTTTTAATAAAAAACAAATCCAACTTTCACACAATGAGCATGTCGAAGGATTAGTATTTCGTCCCTCCAAATCAACTATTACATATATTTCAAAGATTGTTTTTCAAAACTCATATACGACTACGCCATAAACCCTACTAAATACGTGATTTTATACATATAAAGAGAAGGCTAAATTAAAAGGCATACATACCTGTCTAACAAAACATTCGAAGGTAGAGAGTTGGTTGATGGCTAAAACATTTGTCCCATGAAACTATTCATGTCTGATGAGACATTCAATGAATCCGAGGTAATGGTGTTCAAAAGTGAGTGATTCAGAGATTCCAGTCCTTGAGAGAGGGCTTCTTCAGCCTCCCGTGTCGATTGCTGTAATCCATACATCCCCAACAATTGTTGCTCCGTTATTGGCTATTATCTACACAAAAATAATAATGATAAAATTAAACGATGTCGATTAGTTGTTGGTGCTATTTTTTGTGTCGTTTATTGGAGGTCACAGTTTATATATGTTCCTTCATGAAGTTTTCGACTTTTAGCTATACAAATTATTCACTCTTCAAATAAAATAACAGTAGCGAATATAAATAAAATAAAGATAGATTGTGTCATCAAAAGGGACACATCATGAATCTGCTAATAAAGGTTACATATTTGGTCAACATGAAGAAACTTATAATATCGTAGCCGCTCATGGTTATTTTGGTCGATTAATCTTTGAATACGCTAGTTTCAACAACTCTCGAATATTTTTTTTTTCTTTTTAACAATTTACTCTTGTTAGACGGTGTGCTAACAATTTCAAGTCATTTTCTTGTTAGAAATGCTATAATATATTTTTGTTTGCTTCTTTATTTGGGTTTATGTATGATGTTTATTATTATAAATTAACTTAAATGGGGTTTCCGTATGTACCTTGATGAGCTCCGATGGTCGGAAACCTCCAATCCACATGAAACAACGTTCGGCCAGAGTCTTCCGCATGCCGGAAACAAGGTGAAAAACATCTGATTTCACAATCATGCTTTTGAGGTTCATCACCTGATCATAGTGTGCTAAACAGTTGTCTACAAAGATTCGAAGCTCATTTTCAGGTACATGTTCTTGCATTGCACTCCGGAGCGCCACCATGAGCCGATGATGTTCCTCCAGCGTCCAGCCATCTTGCATATTCCATGTCAAAAACTGCAGCATCTAAAGACATAAAAATAAACTTTAAAATTAAATAGTTTGTAGAAAAATTCTAATACTTACTAATATTCTTTAGTTTCTTCGAGACGAAATCCGAGTCTGATCATTATAAACTTGAGGAAATTCAGATAACTCAAGTTGCATAAATACCTGAGCTTATATTAGCAGCAGGAATACTTTGACCTCCCAAAAGAGAATTTCCACCTATATAACATAAATAAGCCTCCGTTTGGTAGGCCGTAGGCATAAATATTCCAACCAATTTTTTTGACTTTTTATCTCTATGGTGGGTTCCAAATTGGCCCACGATCACATTTTTTCTACAAACTATTTCATTTTAATGCCTATCAAACGGAGGCTAAATTATTAATAATTATTGAAAATAATTGGGACAATTAAATATTCTCACCTGCCCTCTAGCTCTTTGTAATTCTAGTTCTTCTAATTGAGTAAGCCGGATTCTACTCGACTCTAACTGCTGAAGATAAGCCTGTAATTAACAGAGAAGTAAGATTTTATATAATTAATACAAAATGCTGATAATGACATTAATTCTTGCTTATTTTTCCGCAGACTTGCCTTTTTCCTAAGTCTGCTTTTCCTTGCAGCTTCTCTATTCTGAGCAACCCTCCTCAAAGTCTACAGATTAGTGGATTATATGTCAGTATGAATATATGTAAAGATGTGCGAGTCTCTCTCTTATGTACATGTCTATATAACCACCTTCGGGTCTGGTGTTTTTGGTCCATCTTGTTCTGAACTTGAAGTAGGTCCTTTGCGGTTTCCCTCACGCTGCCATACACAAGAAAATAATTTATTTTATGTATATACATACACTAAATTATCTGTGTGTATATTTAGGGCTGAATCCAGGACTTCAACTCAGTTAGGGCGGCCGTTGATCGTCAACTTTTGACCGTCGACAGTCAACGACCGTATAGCGATGTTGTTTATCAATATTAAATTAAATAATATTAAAAAAAATCGATATATATGTAAATACACTAAAACAGAAAAATTGTATATTTATATCAAATTATAGTTCAATAAAATTCGAAATAATATAAAATACATGATACGTGAAACTTCTTTGTGTTATCAATGCTTAACAAATCATTTGCTTGACTAAAAGTAGTTGCGGGATATGCACCACTACAANTACAATTAAAGTTTCAATTTCCAATTTCCAACACCAATTTATCACAAATTATAAATTCCCCAATTTCTCATTTTCAATTTTCATAAATCACATATTCACATCATCACATATTAACAAGATGAATATCAACTAATTTTATTATGTTGCACTTCGTCTACAAAGCAATGATGATAAATGTGACTAATCGACTACCTATTTGCATGCGATTGCTAATATTTTGAGTCGATTTTACACTGTTTTTTGATGTTTAGGATGAACTCAAGTTTGGATACGATTGTTCATTCAAGTGATGAAAGAAAATGAATTTTAGCTCATGTTTGGTACACATTAGAAATTTAATTTTCATTCTTCAACTCCACATTTTTTAATAAAATAATATTTTTCATCACATCAAATTTTTTTTTCTTATTTTTCAACCATATATTCTCTTATATTTTTTTCAAAATAATGTGGCTCAAACACGTTCTTAACACGTGTTTTGAGAAGTAAGCCAACGAGTTGAAAAAGCGAGTAATGCTAATGTATTGTTGCGTTACTTGTGTATTAGCAACTCTGATATGATTTGTAATGAAAATTCAGTGGTCGCAGCCTCGCAGGATCACAAATCTTGCCACGCTACTATTTTCTTCCCCAAAATAGAATCTCACTCACTCATTACCCAAGAAAAATCGCCACCGCAATGGCGGACACCGCCGCCGAAGAACCATCACACCTCGAACCCCCATCAACATCATCAAATTCTACAACGAAATCTGCGTTGTCTACCACCAATTACCTCCACCCCCGCCGTGAGCCCTTCGAGCACGGCCTTCTCCCCATCCCCAAACTAATTTTTCCTGACGCCGCGCAAACCCTTTCCCATCTCAAATCCACCCTTCTGGCCGCCGATTCGTCCAACCGGGTCAATCCGGAAACCCTCGCCGGAGCTCTCCAGATCTCTATTGACCATTCTCGGCTTATCCTCGAAACCTTGTCTTCTGTCCTTCATGATGATTCTGATCCTTTGGTCAATGCCAAGACTCCGCAGGAAATCGATTCGATTGGAGTTAATGTGTTTGATTTGCTGGTTTATTTGTATATACAAAGTTACAAAAGGTTGCTTCCCAAAGGGCATAAGGATTCTGCTGCTGTTGCTGATGTTTGGCCCTCCACCTCTGCTTTTGACGGGTTTTTGTCCGCCCTTTCACCGTTACAGGTGCCAGTTTTTTTTTGTAATGTTCTTTTGGATTAGGTTTGAAATTTTTTTGAGTATGCTGGTGCAGTATTGTTGAATTTGAGTATTTTAGCTGTATTATTTTTGTTCATTTATATGATTTGTTAAAGTATGCACCGCAATAATATTAATGGAGGAATATGTCATTGCTTTCTGGATTGAAGTGTAGTATACTAAAATTGGTTCAGCAGTAAAGTAATTTGGTGATGTGATAGTAACATAGTAATTTTGGCTGTTCACAGACACAGTTGGTGTTAATTATTATATACTACAGTATCATCAGTAACAAATATGGTTCTATCTGTTGCAGCTTGTGCGCAGCAACAGTCGTCGATTTATGCCATCTCAAGCTGATGAAGAGGCTCACCAGCTGTCCTATCTACAGAAGCACCTGGGCAATATTGTGTCCCTCTTGGCAGACTGTGTAGAAGGGGAGGTGGAAGACTCTCTGGTATCTAACTTTCTTGCTGCCTTAACACTTGTGCATTTTAGGTTAGCTTCTGTAGGCATATTTTGCATTTTTTCTTTTTGAATAGTTATATTTAATTTTGAGAATTGGCTCATGCATCCTTTGTTTTATTTTATACTCGTAACATCCTTTTGCTAGATTAATTTTATTCTTGGCAGTATTCCTGTTGTTGGTGGGACTGTTCATGGTAGAGATGCAATTGTCATACATTCTTACTTTGCATTTGTGTCAGCTTGATCTTTGTCATATATCCTCCAGGTTGTATCAATGGATATATTTGAGCATATTGGATTTCTATTGTACTTTGGGGAAAGGGGATCAGAGAGTACCTCCCTGAGCCAAAATTCTCCATTTTTTGCCAATTCAGATCCCGACATGCCTGCTGTTCCTGTTCCTGCATCACAAGTTCTTGATTGGCTTCTACAGAATGTAGCCACTGCATTGGAACATATTTCTGAGAGAATTTCTTCAAAAGAGAATGGGCCAAGCAGTGCCTCTGATCAAGATGTTACAATGGCGGATGTCAGCACAAGTCCAGGGAAGACCTTAACCAGTGCTAGAGGTCCAAGCTTCATTGAAGGGATCTCCAAGTCATCATATCTAAAGCAAGCATCTGATCTTAAAGGCTCTTCTGTAAAGGTGAATTTTTTTTTACTTGTGTTCCACTGCGTCTGCCCTTCTTTTCTTACTTGTTTTAGCAGAAATTTTGATTCGAAAAACAGTTTCCAGTCTAACAATGAGTTTTGAAACCAGTTCCCAGGCTGATGCACGTGTTTTCAATTGCTTAAATTCATAAGTATGAGTATTGCGGTGCTTTATTAAATACGAATGAATTTTAGTCAACTGTAAACCCATGCTGAAAATGATGAAATTTGTATTATGTAGCTTTGAGGTATCTTGTTGGCTCAACAGGATAATTCTGCGCTGAATTGGAATTAATGTTCCTATAATCTGGCCATTGTTTAGAATTTCTTTTGTCATGCATGCGATGAAAGTTTAAGAGAGAAAGTGGGTGTGGGTTTGTAAGGCATTGCTAATTTTACCCTTCTCTAGCAACCTCAATCTCCATCCTAACAGAAAGAGGAAAAATGTGAAATTTATCAGAGTGAAAATGAATTGTATTTCATGTGAAAATGTCAATTGGTCAAAAATGTGAGTTAGATAAGTTACATTCTAGCCACCGCACCTTGGCTATTTGCATTGGGAAGCCTCTTTCAAAGTTGGCGATGTATGTCAATTGGTAAAAAAATGTGAGTTAGATAAGTTACTTTCTAGCCACCGCACCTTGACTATTTGCATTGGGAAGCCTCGTTCAAAATTGATAGTGTATGTCAAAATTAATGTACACTCAGCTTCGTCGTGGCCAGGTTTATATCGTCCTTGTTTTGGGCATACACGTTTTTAGTAAAATTCTCATGTCAGTGTAAGCAACTTATCTCATGATCTCTTGGCTTTTGATATTGGCAGGTTGTAAATTGCCACGAATCAGTAATTTACATTTTAGCACCACTGAGATACGCAACAGTCTATGGATGTTCTGATGCAACTATTGTTCTGGGAGCCGTGGGCAAGGTACTTAGACGGTTAACTTTAAGAACTCTTATCTCTTTTGTTCCTAGCTCAACATTAATGCGTGAATTCGGATCCCTTTTTTTGGTAGCTTGATACCAGTGATGCATTTTAATCATGACATACTAGCTATGATGTTGATAAAACACTATGGTCTATGGCTCTATGCTAGATATGCTACGAGTTATTAAGATTATAGTTGACTATACATGCAGTTTATGATTATGTGTTTCCATCTGTACCTGCTGTGCTTGAATTTTATTTTTAATTCGATTTGTTCAGAGTATTTGAATACACCCTGGATTCTTTTCTCCTACAGGCCGTTAGAGTGGAACATTGTGAACGTGTTCATCTAATCACAGCAGCAAAACGTATCTGTATTGCCAACTGTCGTGAATGTGTGTTTTTCTTGGGGGTAAATCAACAACCTCTAATGGTTGGTGATAACCATAAATTGCAGGTGAGACTGACTTCATTTTTGGTGCACACGTCTCTGCATCATGCTAGCATTGCCCTCACTACTTGGGACACCTTATTCTTCTACAATATTCAGCTTGATAGGCCCTGAAGTTTCTGAAACCTGCGTAAAAGTTTTCTGCTAGAGGATTTCTGGACATATTAATCTCTCCTTGATGCTCCCAAACATTTTGAGCTCAAATACTCTAGAATTCATAATAATGTTGGGTCGTATTATGTGTCATATGTCAATGAATATTGACATCAGATTTGTTCTCTCCCCTTTTTTTCTAAATTTTCAACAGGTTGCTCCATATAATACATTTTACTTACAATTGGAGGAGCACATGAATCAAGTTGGCCTTGACCCTAGTATCAACAGGTGGGATGAACCTGTGGCACTTGGAGTGGTTGATCCCCACGATTCATTATCTCATCCTGCGGGTGTCTCAGATGTTCAAGCTGAATCTGCTACCCGCCTAGACCCGGACCAGTACACCAATTTTTTGGTATGTACATTATTTTATTCATTCTCTTGGCTCTGAGATGTTGTAAATGGATTTAACGTTGTATGTGTGATGTCGATATGCCAATTCACTTATCATTTGTATTTGCCACGAATGTTCGCGGAACCTTGAATCTCAACTGTATGAACTCTAATTTTTTCTTTTACGATGTGCTAGCATATTTCATTTTTGGGGTATCATTGATGTCAGCTTTTCTCAGTTTTTTAGAAGTTTCTGCTTTAATGTACATGTTCACTATGTGCAGATTCCGAACTGGTTGGGAGGTGAACCTGATGGGTCCACAAAAGATAACCCTTTTACTTTACCTGATGCTTACCTGGCATCTCAACAGAGAAATGTATGTCCACGCCCCAATATTACTCATGCAAACATTTTGAAAGCTCCCCCACTCCCCTTACACTGCCCAATTTTCTGTTTTTTCTTGTGTTTGTTTTTCTCTTTTTGGGAATTGGGGGTGAGGGCGTGTTATTTAGAATGCCAATGATCATCCTTAAATTGTTAAAGTCGAATTTCAAATTGTCTTGTGCATTTTTTTTCTTGAACTTTCAGCACAGAAACCTGGAGGAAATTAAGCAAATTTTGAGAGAAACTCCACTTGAAGACAGCAGGAAACGGGAACTATCAAGTGCTCTCCATGTATACTTCAAAGACTGGTTATATGGTAATGTCTTATTATAACACTGTTCTTCTGTAGTCAATTCTATCTCCTTTCCATGCAGGATATAGGCATGCTTCTTGAATTTCGTATTTTCTTTTTAATGTTTCTTAAAGTTTGTTGTATCAGAAATCAAGGCTTATGCTATCTGAAACTGTGCCCAAGAATAATTTTCTGTACTACCCCCCAAAAAATACATAGTAAAAAAAAAAAAACCCCACCCCAAACAACGCCAATACAACCCAAATGGCAGCTGATGTTTCTGGTTGCATTTGATTTCTGAATCCAGCCTGCCTCAACTTTAGATTAATCATAGTATAAAGGATCTGCAATTGAGCAGTAACAATTTTTTTTCATTCTCAAAGTTCTGGCTAGCTTTTCATACTAGCTTATGGGCAGAGGTGATTGTTTCCTTAATTACTGTGGCAATAATTCATTAATTATATGTTCCCTTTTTGAGTTTGTAGTTGGCATATTAAGCAGCTTTCCTTCAGATGGTTATGTATATCTAGTGCATGTATTGATAATATGTAACTAAAACTTGCCATTATGAACACACTACTCTAAATGCACGTTTAGTGTACAGTGTCAGATAGAACCAGACAGGACACAAGACAACGCACAAGATTTTAACTTATTATTTTCATTAATTGTATTGTATACATCCTATTCACCGTAGGTGCCTATTTCAATCTATCATATTACACTTGAAGAGGGGAAAAGGGTTACCTAGTAAAAGTGACTTGCTTTAACACTCTTGTTTGTATGATTTGACAGCATCAGGAAATATTAGGCAGCTTTACTGCTTACAAGGTGATTAAGCAAGCGTGAAACTGATTGATCACAATCGAAAGGATAAAGTTCAATACTTAAAGCTTGCATATTTCGCTTTGCTTCGAGTATTGACTAGTTCAGACTCCTCTTGCCATTTTTGTTGGTGCTGGAGTCAGAGGGCATCTGGAACTTTAGTACTACTGTTGACTTAACTACATCGAGTCAGTTCAGACTTTTGAACTATTGTGCAGATTGCTTTTAGAGAAACATTTGCTTACTTGCAACTGTATTTCAGTATAAATGAATTTGTATTATCTTTCATTCTAATTTCTAGTTATGTTGTATTCAAGTAGAGGAATTTTTTTTTTTTTTAGGATCTAAGTGGAAGTGTGATCTTTCTTATTATCTCTCTTCAATCTAATGACATGGATAGTCAAATGTCCTTGCTGATTTACTGTCAATTGGCCCAAGTTTTTTACGTTCTGGAGCCGCCCAATTTGTTAACACTATTCAAGATGAACCAGCTAATGGTGATGTTTCACTATTTGCTTTGGTAATCCAAGAGAGATGCAGGAAAATATATGCTTTTAGTGTTCTTACGAGTTTTATTGTAATTATTTTTAATTGAAAGTTTCATGAAATATGCGAAGCGCTCGCACACATATATGTGATATGAATAAACAGACGTGTGTATATATTGGGTCATAGAGTTCTATTTTAAAAAAAACCAACTTTATTAAAAACTACATGTATCCAAATGGAGGTTTTTCTCTCATGGTGGGAACTCAAAAATAACAGTAAACTTATTCAAATTCACAATATGAGAACAGAAACAAAGGTAACAAGCCAGAAAACAAAGGCCTAAAGTACATTAAACATCTTAAAGAAGGAAATAGCAAGACAGAAAGGGTGACCACGTGCCCCAACTAAAGCTTTCCTTGCAAAGAAGTAACAATGAAAAGGGTAAAAGAGTCAATCAACAGTTGGCCTCTTCTTGATGGTGTAAGGATAGTACTCTTTGCCATTATCAATTCTCGTGGTCTGACCTCCAGCATCAATGACAGCAGACGTCACTGCAAGTGCTGCTCCCGCAGAGATTGCTGAGGATATGCTCCTTCCTGGGAAGGATGATAAAGATAAAAGTCAAAACTATAAGAACCATTACCAAAGTATTACCACTACATGGGAAGTAGAAATTCAATCCTCAAACAGTAAAACTTAGACCTGCCTTTTCAAATCAAAATGAGAAAAGGGAAAAAATGGACAACTCCAAATATCAGGACTGTATCAGCACATAAATTTGTTAAAATAATAATTTTAACAACGGAGATCTATTCAGGCAGGATATTAGCATTTGTTTCCAATATGCCGGAGAGATACTAATACTATACTATATGGTATAGTAAAATCATTCTGCTTGATAACATCTAAAATGAAGGAAGATAGAATCTTGGAATGATCTGGAAAGGATGCGGCCCATCATTTTTGAGGACTGTAAGCCAATTTGGACCTGTAGAGGTCCAAACTCGTACATCAAGTGTAAGGCATTCCTCAGGCTGCATAGAAGAGCTTGGACAAGGAAGCCCAGTTCAACCTTGCTCAGTTTGGCATCCGTGCAGAACTGGCCTTGGCACAAGCTTGCCTAACATGCCAAACAGGGTATGATGCATTACAGGATGTGACATGTTACTGGCTCCAGGATATAGCAACTCGGCAATTGTATAACATTGCTTATTTACCAGAACCACTAAACCATTCAATGAAAAATACTAGGCCCTTCACATGGTGCAAGGTGAGACTGTGAGAGATTCCAAAATTACAAACACTATGTTGGATTTACCACTCTTCTACAGTAAAATCTGTCGAGTAATGAAATGCAATACCCAATCCTCAGTTTCCAGGGGTCAAGCGGATTCTAAATGTCCTATTTTGCAGAATCTAGTATATTTTAGGTGCAAATAGTTGGTTAGGGGATGATTCGGGCATCAATGTCAAGTATTAAAATTCTACACTTTTAGATGAAGTGATCATTTAATACACATAATCATCAAACACTAAAAACTGAGAAAGTGCATACAAGTCTAGTTTTAAAATTCAAAAAAAGAAAAAAAAGTAACATTTAAGTTCAGAAGCAAACTTTTCAGGGCATTCAAATCTTTTAGAAATATTACAAAAGAAACCTGAACATACATGTTTTCTACCACTTTCATCCTTGAGCATCTAGTTTACATTATTTATTTATATCAAAACTAACGACTAATTCCAGTTTCTTGAATTATTAACATCATTGATATGCTTTTGGAATTGTACAACTGAATCATTCATTCTGTACACTTAAAAAACACTCGCAGCGTTCGAGTTTTGTAATTTTTTGGATATAGAAAAAACTCATTCTGGTTAATTTTGTTCATCTATTTTTTTTCATAAATTAGGAAATATCCAAGCTTGATAAGAAAAACAATGAGAAAACCATATAGAAAATATAATCCAAAAAAAAAAGGAGAGAGAGCACAAATGCGATTAGTTTATTCTGTGTACTTCCACTCTAATGGTAAAACAATACCCAAAAGTATTCTTTCTTTGCAACTTTTTCCAAAAATATCTTCATGGTCTTAACAAAGTTTAACACAACTATCCTCTGAACTGCAAGGACTTGTATTAAATTTTCCAAAATAAATAAATAAATTATTGAGTGCATAATTGGCATGACGAATAGCTATAATCAATTAACAATGTCTGCCAACTGCCAAATATTCCAGTAACACGAATGATTCAGTTCTTATTTTCATAAATATTCAGCAATGATGCCTGGAAGCATTTCAATAAATGGCGTGTCTTCTGTAGGTGAGAAAAAAAAATGTGTGAAAACAGCAGAAATACCTTTTGACAATGACCGTCTCTCTTCCTGTTAGAGAAAACTTAGTGATCATATTCTCAATATGCATGTAAGGGGACGCAACCACAAATTAATATATGTACAGATAACCACAAACCAGCACACATATAATGTAACACTACAAATTATCTTTGAGCCCATTTGAGATGGCTGATAAAAATGTGAAAATGTGCCTCTAAGCACACTGTTGCTTAATTGAAATGAGCATCTTGTGCTTATCTCGTCCTTCAGTGTCTGGGAGGTAGGCAAGCTCCGTGAGGGTTCTGATGAGTGATTGTTGGGGTGGATGAAGACATTGACAGGGTAGGGCTACCTAGGGGAAATTGATTTGGGGATAGATTGGAGAAGTGGATTATGAGTGGCATGAGAGGAAGCATGCTCGTGAAATTTATGTAGATGCACCTGACATCTTGTTGGTTAAAGTTCATAGATACCTAAAAAAGTTGGGGGTGACCAAATTTGTTTCTGGGCGTTTATAATTGACAAAAGTTACATATAATCATCTTTGATAACTTCACCAGAGACTTCACAATGTCTATAATCCATTTACATTATTATAAGTTCACCTTCTATTTACATCAAGGAATATTACATGGGATATTTCACATTATAAAATTGTATTTATCGAGAAGAACCATATTATTTAGTGTAGAAAAAGATTTCACCTTTATAACCCAGAACAGAAGCACCAGCAACAAATCCACCAACAGCTCCGTTAACAAAGTCTCTTTTCATCCTATAATTCTGAGCCAGCTGCTCGACACCAATGTAGACTCCGCCAACAGCAGCAAAAGTCATCCCATAATTACCCATCATCTTCAATGTTCTAATTAGACCTGGAAGTGCAATACTCCTCTCAACTCGAGGCACATCATGCCAAGTAGCAACAATGGTACCCCAAATAGTGCCTGCAATTAGACCTGCAGTTGCACCCTTTATGGTTTTAATCAATGGACTTGTTTCATCTTCCATCTGTCTAAGCTCCATCTGATCCATTGCTTAGTTAAAACTAGATAACAAAGTATGTTGTGGAGAAAAATCAGTCCTGAACAAGTGCTATTTCTCTCAATAAAGCTAATTGAAGCAAATGTGAGGATGCAGTAAAATATTGACAGATCCAGCACAAAATATAAAAGCAAAAGAATTACTAGGGCCAGCCTGGCATGACAACTTCTAAAAGATATAGAAAAACAGAAATTCTATTAGAAACATGTTTAAAAGAGTACAAAACAACTATAGAAAATGTCTCTGCTAATACAACACACATACTTGACTATTATCAACTTTACCAAACTCAATATTCAACACTAATCCTCCCTTACAAGTGCAAGAAGTGTTGTTTTCAGTGGGTAAATATTCTAAATACAGAAAACTAAATAGTATTCCCTTTCACAAAACACCATTACCCTTTTATGTACCATATAGGGTTAAGAAATCCAAAATTAAATACTTCAACAAAAAAAATAAACATCCGATTAACAATTTTATCCAAAAGTCAGCCTCCCAAATTCCAACTAACATTGCCCAAATTTTCAAAAATCATATTTTTTTTTAGCTGCATTGTACTAGAAACTCCTCCAAACTTAACAGTTCCTAAAATCCAATCAAGGGAAAAAATAGTCTAAAGCGTAAACCCGATCATGAATAGACTATCAATTATATACCAATACGAAACCTATAATTTGAGAAAAACTAACTATTTTTCAACGTTTTACCGGATAAATTTTCCATCTTTAAGCTTCGGCCATAGAACTCAACCTTATATTATTTCCTTCAACGATTTAAATTATGCAAGAAAATACAAATAGTTGTGGCGATATATTTTGTATACGCCATTCTTTTCTATGCATAAAAACGAATGCACGTAAAGGAAAGAGGATGCTTACCTGAACTGGCAGTGATCTGCGTGGAGAGAGAGCGAG
This sequence comes from Fraxinus ornus, assembly GCA_903798235.1. NCBI lineage: Eukaryota > Viridiplantae > Streptophyta > Magnoliopsida > Lamiales > Oleaceae > Fraxinus > Fraxinus ornus. Next base: position 14,394 of record CAIGRF010140381.1, read on the forward strand.
GGAGAGCGAGGGAGAAAATGCAGTACCCGAGAGAATACTTGGTAGGATCGTGCTACAAAGCCCAACTACAGGCCTTCTATTAGGCCCATCCCAGTCTGTGCGAGTTTATTACCCAGTCCTGAAACTGGCCCATTCAGCCGATAAGCCCACAACTGTAAGGCGTACGTTAGCACACAGCAATTGGTTAACAAGTCAAAAATGTTAAAATACACAAAACACTGAAAAAAAAATCTAATTATTCTGAAAACACCTAAAATTTTTGCTATCGAAAATGCCGGATGCAGATGAAATCAGAAATCTTCCAATCGACATTTCATTCAGTCGACTCGGAGGTAAAATTATTTCAAATTCCAACGTTTATGCCGTTTTCGATTAGTAATTTTTCAGCAATTTTATTTATTTACTTTTTAAATTTTTATTTTTTCTTAATTTAAAATGAAGAATGGTTGGTGGATCGGAAGAGAATTCCATCGGATTGGAGGAAGCGATTGGCAGCCGTGAAAGCGAAGATTTCGGCGGCGTTTGCTGCACTGCCGAAAGACATTGATCCTTTATTTCTAACCCTGGACCTTGAAGGTTCTTTTATTTACATAAATTTATCCTGAATTTCAAAAATTCATTTACTATTTTTTAAACCAGTCGAATAGATATACATGTGCATAGTGCCAGGTACTATTTTACCATCCGTAATTTAATAATTGATCCTTTTTTTTGCAAGATTGTCACAAGTGCAACCTTACCTCGTAACCTCGACTTGTACAGGTCAATAATGTAACTCTTGCAAGATGAAAATCTTACCAAATTAAGATAAAACAGAATGGGGAAGGGGGAAAAACAGTAAAATAAGAAGAATGGGAAGAGGAAGCTGTTGATTATCTCCACAGAGTACCAAATGTCTGATAAAAAAAACGCCCAAATACACTTTGCAACAAAGGCGATCTATAGCCATCCAAAATAGAAAAGTCGCACTTTCCAAGCAGTTATAAAGACGCTTTTAGACAAAGTTATTATAATTTCTATTTAACCCAAAACGACACCGTTCACTTATCTAAAACGACGTCACTTGCAATTCAAAATTCAATTACATCTGTTCTTTCCCTCTTCCTTCTTCTTTATCTTGGTTCTGATCTTTCTTCTTCCCCACTGGTTCTGTACCTGACAACCCTCCCCCTTACCTTGATCTTGTCCCCAAGATCTACAAAGAGGAAATTGAGATCGGATCCACTTTGCGTCCTCCCAAGTTGCACTATCAGTGGTGGAATCCGACCAGTGTATAAGCCACTGAATTGGGTGGTGATTCCTGCGTGTAACTGTTCTTGACTGTAAAATGGCCAAAGGAAAATGCTCTGGTTGATCTGAGTTACTCTCTCCTAGCAACTGAAGTACAGGCATAGCATGCTTCCATAATTTCTTCTTCAATAGAGAAACATGAAAAATTGGATGAATTTTTGAATTGGCTGGAAGTGCTAACTGATAAGCCACAGTGCCTACCCTTTTGGTAATCTGATAAGGTCCAAAGTACTTAGCTCCCAACTTGTGATTAAACCTGCGTTCCACTGATTGTTGTTTATAGGGATGGAGCTTGAGAAAAACCCACTCACCTTCAGTAAAAAACCTCTCAGAACGTTTTGTGTCCGCATAGATTTTCATTCTAGCCCCTGCTTGTGTTAAATTCTCCTTTAACTGCTGGTTTAGTTTGTACCTGTGCTGTAGTAGCTCCTCCACAGCTGCTACATTGGACTGCTGGTAAGGACCCAATGAGAGTTGAGGAGGTTTGATCCCATATAGAGCTTCAAACGGTGTCATCCTGATGGAGGAATGGTAAGTGGTATTGTACCACCACTCGGCTAATGACAACCACTTACTCCATTGCTTAGGATGCTGAAACGTCATACACCTTAAGTACATTTCAAGGCACTGGTTGAGCCGTTCTGTTTGTCCATCTGATTGAGGGTGGTAGGCAGAGCTCAAGTGTAGTTGTGTACCCATAAGTTTGAATAACTCTTGCCAAAATTTACTTGTAAATACCTTATCTCTGTCAGAAATGATGCTCTGAGGCATCCCATGGAGTTTGAAAATATGATCAAGGAAAATTTTGGCCACTGATATTGCTGTGAAGGGATGTGAGAGTGCCAAAAAATGTCCAAACTTTGTAAATCTGTCAACCACCACTAAGATAGTATCTTTACCTCCGGAATTAGGTAAGCCCTCAATGAAGTCCATACTAATGTGGCTCCACGAATGTAGAGGCACGGGGAGAGGTTGCAACAACCCAGGGTAAGGAACATTTTCTCCTTTACATTTCTGGCATACTTCGCATTGCAATACCTCGGTTTTGATGTCCTGGTTCATGCCGGGCCAGTAGAAATGTTGCCTTGCCTTATAGATGCTTCCATGTATGCCTGAATGCCCTCCCTCTTGGGATCTATGAATGTTCTGGATGAGTTTAGACCTAATATTACCTCCTGAACCAATATACAATCTGCCTTTGTACCTCAAAATTTTGTTGAAGTATAAGAAGTTTGAATCTGCTTCAGGGTCTAATAAAAGTGTTTGAATTTTCTCTTTAGCAAAATTGTCCTCTTCATAGCTATCAATAACTTCTTGCATCCAAGTAGGAGTAACAGTAGATATCCCTGCACATTCCACTTCCCCTTCATCTCTCCTAGATAGAGCATCAGCCACTATGTTATCAGTTCCTCGTTTATACACAATTTCATAATCAAGTCCCAAAAGCTTGGTGAGCCATCTTTGTTGTAAAGGTGTAGTGATCCTTTGCTCCAGTAAAAATTTGAGTGATTGATGGTCAGTTTTGATAATGAAATGGTGACCTTCTAGGTAGTGTCTCCACTTGCTAACAGCTGTGACCAAAGCCAATAACTCTTTCTCATATATAGACATCCCCATGTTCCTCACTCCATTGGATTTGCTTAAGTAAGCTAGGGGTTTCCTGTTCTACATTAGCACAGACCCTATTCCCCTTTGGCAGGCATCTGTTTCAATAATGATAGGCTTCTTAAAATCAGGTAAGGCTAACACAGGTGTGGAGCGCATTGCTTGTTTGAGTTGGGCAAACGCTACATCTGCTGCCTCTGCCCACTGGAAATTATCTTTCTTCAGTAGGTCTGTCAGGGGTCTTGCTATCACTCCATATCCCTTGACAAACTTTCTGTAGTATCATGTTAGCCCTAAAAATCCCCTCAATTGTTTCAAAGTCTGGGGTTTAGGCCAGTATACCATTGCTTCTACCTTGCTAGGATCAGCTAAGACCCCTTGCAGATTAATTATATGGCCTAGGTATTCAACCTGTGGCTGTCCAAAACTGCACTTTGACTCCTTGGCAAATAGTTGGTGTTTCAGTAATATCTCTAGTACTGTGGCTAGGTGAAGACAATGATATTCCAAATCAGGACTATACACTAATATGTCATCAAAAAACACTAATACATATCTCCTTAGCTGGTTTTTGAACACCTCATTCATAAGACTTTGGAACGTTGCTGGGGCATTGGTGAGTCCAAAGGGCATAACCTTGAACTCATATAATCCTTGGTATGTCTTGAAGGCTGTTTTATGAATGTCTCTTTCCGTGACTCTAATTTGATGATAGCCTGCCCTAAGATCAATCTTTGAGAAGTATTTTGACCCATGAAGTTCATCCAACAGCTCATCAATAAGGGGCATAGGAAACTTATCTTTGACTGTTAAGTTGTTGAGTTGTCTATAGTCCACACAAAACCTCCATGACCCATCCTTTTTCTTAACTAATAGGACTGGGGAAGCAAAAGGGCTATTGCTAGTTTGTATTATGCCACTCTCCAACATCTCCCGCACCAACTTTTCTATCTCTGTTTTCTGTATAAAGGGGCACCTATAAGGCCTGATTTTGAATGGCTGGGATCCTTCTTTCAAAGGAATCTGGTGGTCATGTGACCTGGGGGGAGGTAATCCTTTTGGCTCATCAAACACCCTGGCAAATTGATGGATTACCTCCAATACCCTACTAGGCGTTTCCTCCTTCTTCTCTTCCCTGACAGTATACAATTGTCCCACTATTCCATAAGGATCTTTCTTAAACATTCTTTCCATCTCCTCTACCTCTATCATCATGACATTTTGCTTTGGACTCGCACTTTGTAACTCCACCTCCTCTTTGTTAATGCTGAATCTGATACACCCTTGTGCAAAATCAAAGGTAATTGGGCTAAACTGGCTCATCCAGTTCACGCCCAACACAATGTCACTCCCAGCCAATTTGAGGGTCCTAAGCATGAACTGAAATTCCCAGCACTGCACTTTCCAAACCATTGGTTGACACAGAGCCTTACTCTCAAGTTTGTCACCATTTGCCACCCTAACTATCATCGTGTTGTTCTCATCAGTGTCATAATTCAGTTCTTTGACCAGTTTTTCATCAACAAAACTGTGGGTGCTTCCACTATCAATTAGAATTGATATCTCCCTTCCCTTAATTATCCCAGGAACTCTAATGGTTCTATGTTTTAAGTTCCCAGCAAGTGCATTGATCGATATTTCCATCACCTCTTCATTCTCCAGTCCTCCTTCAGATTTAGGCTCATTAACCTCAGTAGGTTCACCATCTTCGTCCCCGTCTACCAATAGGAAGTTTATGGATCTGTTTTTACAAACATGACCAATGGTATATTTTTCATCACATTTATAACAAAGTCCCAAGTTTCTTTTGGTCTGAAAATCTGTAGGAGTGATGGTTTTATAGTTGTTGGTTGGTTTACTGGTTTTAGGTGTGGAGTCGGTTGATTTTATCTCATCAGGAGGAGTTCTGGTAGGATGAGGGTTTCATCTACTATGGTTAGGTATAGAACTTTTGGGTTTTTGGAACTTGTTAATGGCTAGGATTGTGGACTCTTGGAGGCTGGCTATTTTGAATGCTTTAGCCAAGGTGTCAGGTTTCATCATTTTCACCATAGATCTTATTTCCCCTTTTAACCCGCTAGTAAACACAGCTATGTAATAAGATTCAGGGACATGTGGTAGGGTTAGTATCACTTGAGCCTTCAACTTTTCAAACTTTTCCTGGTATTCCACAATTGATCCCACTTGCCTTATCTTGCTAAAGGACTCAATTAATTCCTCTCTAGTACTATCTGCAAACATTCTACACAATTCCACAGAGAATACCTCCCAGTCTGCATTAGGATGGCTTGCAATGAAGCCATCAAACCAAATATCCGCCTTGCCCTTTAAATACATTTCAGCAATGCCCAATTTCATCTCATCTGGGATCTGGTGAAGTTGAAAATATTTCCTAGCTTTCCTAAGCCATTCCCTAGGCCCCTCTCCCCCAAAGTGAGGGAAGTCAATTTTAGGGAGTTTAGTATCTCCCCTGGCGTCACCCTTAGCCCGGTTACCTATCTCTTGGACACTAGAACCTTGCAATGTCAGCCCACTACCAGCTCTTTGGTTAGACACAGGGCTCTCCACTCCCTTGTTCCTTTGGTCTGCTTTAAGGTCAGCTGTCAGTTGTGCCATCATAGCCACCATTTTCTCATATTTCTGATTCATATCTAGGATAGTAACCTCAATTTTCTCTTGTCGGTGACCAAACTCTTGGAGGGTTTGATTTGTGGCTTCTAATTTACCCTCCAATCTACCAGTCACAACCTTAAATGATGTACCTAAATCTGCCATCTCTAAGTCCAGCTTCTTCAAATGTTCATCCGTCACCTTAGCCCTAGTATCCATAATTTCAACAACCCAGTCTAATACGCCCGCTCTGATACCAATTTGTCACGAGTGCAACCTTACCTCGTAACCTCGACTCGTACAGGTCAATAATGTAACTCTTGCAAGATGAAAATCTTACCAAATTAAGATAAAACAGAATGGGGAAGGGGGAAAAACAGTAAAATAAGAAGAATGGGAAGAGGAAGCTGTTGATTATCTCCACAGAGTACCAAATGTCTGATAAAAAAAACGCCCAAATACACTTTGCAACAATGGCTATCTATAGCCATCCAAAATAGAAAAGTCGCACTTTCCAAGCAGTAATAAAGACGCTTTTAGACAAAGTTATTACAATTTCTATTTAACCCAAAACGACACCGTTCACTTATCTAAAACGACGTCACCTGCAATTCAAAATTCAATTACATCTGTTCTTTCCCACTTCTTCTTTATCTTGGTTCTGATCTTTCTTCTTCCCGACTGGTTCTGTACCTGACAAAGATTAAGCAGTTTAATGTTTGAATTTGAATATTAATAATTTTCAGACTATTATTAATGTTGAAAATTTTCATTTTTGGTTAATGGAGGGAAATAAAATATAAGTCGCAACTAGGAAAAAAAACTCATAAATAATGATTGTTCAATCAATTTTAAAGGTAGAATATAATTTTAGTGTTGAATAATGGTGCTGGAAATGATTTTTGACTTTGCATAAACCCGAAAATCTGCATTCTTTTTATCAATTTTCATGGTTATATACAATTTATGTTCTGAACGTACTACGTTTGAACATCATTTCAAAGGGAAGGTTTGTTAGTACATGAATGTGTGACTTCACGAACTTGACTTAGATTTTAAATTTTAATATCATTATAATATGATTTATTTTCTTTTGTCATGTCCATTTTTATTATGAGATCACAATAAACTTTCAGGAATTGGGTACTTTGAAGCGAAGCAAATATATGAAATTCTTCTAAAGTCGACTCCTGAAAGCCGTAACATTTTTGGTCGGCTTTCAGGTGCTGCTGTAAGATCTACAAAACAGCCTCTTTATATCTCCAAGTGTAATGGTGCTCAATGCATTTGCTTCACAACAGGTTGTAAAACGTGTTTCAATCTTTGACAGGGCAATTGGGAGACAATAGTGCGGGCATATGAAAAAGATCATATTTTTCTTGGTGAGGCTGCTCAGATAATGATCCAAAACGTTAATTACGAAATGTAAGAAAGCATGTTGTAAAGTATTAAAAGATACATTAGCATGTAACTGTCTTTTATGTTAGTTTCTTGCACTAGTGCTGTTCTTTCAATTGATTGATTTCATATTTGATTTGAAGCCCATATCAAAAGAAGCAGGTCCAGAAGACTCAACAACAGCTTGCTGAATTAGAGCGCAAGGAAGCTGATATAAAAAGGAATGCAGTTCTTTCAGCAACAAAATATGATCAGGCTTGTCAGGAGCTAGGATTGCAGGTTTTGCTTCTGTCACACTGTTTATAGTTGTCGGCTTCTCTTGATGTACCTTTAAAAAGCAAATTCTCACGCATTGAAGGTTGTGCTCTATAGGGGATTAACGTGAGGTCAGAATTATTAGAAACAGCTACAAAATCTCTTCCAAGCACTTTTAACAGGATTTTAGAAGTAATTAATGGTGATTCTGTTTCACGGGCACTTGACTTCTACTCAACCTTTATCAGAGATGCTCATACAGAAAAGGATGTAAGGCTATAACGAATTTTTTTCGCTGCCGATGAAAGCTGGAAATGCATTACTATAAATTTTATTCTTTTATGTAAAAAAAAAAATTGTGTTGCAGGCAACTCCTGGGTTTGTGTTATTACCAAATTTGAGGAATATTCGTGAAAGCCCCCCTTCGCTTAATGTTTACGTGACCCCAGAAGTTTCTGATACTCTTATTGCTCAAGGATGCGATGATGAATCAGCACACATGGCTGGGGAAACGGACATCGGGGCAAACAGTATTGACTGGGATATTACCATGGACAGCTCTCAGATTGATTGGGACATTGGCACAGTGGAAGAGACAGAAGATACTGGGAATGGTTTGGGTCCTTATGAAATTGTTAATGCTAGTGACATTTTGGAAAATTCCCCTCATAAGGATGGTGTTGCTGTCAAGTCTCATCAGGTGGTGTCAAATCCGGAGAACTCTGAAGCTCCAGATGTCTCCATTTCAGAGAGCCCTTGGGATATAGTTGTTGAAAATCCACAGGTTGATGGAACTGAAGAAGCTGATTTGTCACGTATTTTTTCGGTACCCGGTTCAAATGTGCTTAATGATTCATCCAAAGCTCCAGACACTAACCATGATAGGAGTCAGCTGTTGGAAATAGAATACCGGAATAAGATCCTGGACGATTTATTTGAGGTCTAGGCATGCTCTATGATCTTTACTAGTGACTAATTTCTATTTCATGCTTGACTTCAGAATATTTATCTTCTATTTCTGGTTTGACACATCCATCAGATTAAAGCATTTCTGAATCAGCGCGTGATTGAATTGACAAATTCAGAAACCTTGTCCTTGCAACATCAAGTCCAGGCAGTTTCTCCATTTGTGCTGCAGCAATACACTTCTGACTCAATTCAGACAATGCAATCTGATATTTCCTTGGCTATTTCATTATTAACAAATCGAAAAACTCGGGACCTGATTATGATACTCAACTCAAAAAGGTGTTAGTTGAACTTGTTTTCATGTCACTTTTATTTATTTTGAGTTTTACAGTCCTGATGAATCGCATGGACAAGAACCCCCCCACAATCCCAACACTCCCATTTTTTTTTTTTTTGGTACCCAAGTATCTAAATTTAGCCAGATTAATTTCCTGGACCCCCCGTCACCGACCCTTCAGTAACTGACGGAGGTAAACC
>CAIGRF010140434.1:28462-45530 GCA_903798235.1 Fraxinus ornus
CGAAGAGTAAGTTTGGCATGTAGTATTTGACAATATTATGAAAAATTTTAGGATTTTTTTTTCATCTTTAATATTGTCATATACAATCTTATACATGTTGCCAAACATGCCATAAAAGTTTGTGGATCGAATTGATGTGTGCTTAATTAACCTCTAATTCTTTATCTGGCCTTTGATCTTGTTTTTAGTTTTACATATATACAAACACAGAGAAATTCTTAAACACGATAACATGGCACATCAATTTATTGGTGGATAAATTTAGGATGAGTTTCAATATTTGAACTAAATTTATTATTCACCAATAAATTGATGTGTCATGTTATTAACGCTTAAACATAAATTAATAACGGGTGTTTAGAACATTTTCAAGAGACTAATGTTTATAAAAAAACATTTTTCATGCATTATAGAGAATATTTTAATTTTAGAGAGAAATTTTAATACACTCCAACAATGTCATGTATTTTGGTTCAAATCTTTTCTCAACGTACTATCAAGTTGTAGTGAAAAAGGTAGAAATAAAATCTCTTAAGAGGTCTGTGAGCCTTTCACCTCCGTGTGTTGCTGTCAAGCTTTAAACTGTTGCGATTTGGAGATGCCTCATCTTTAACTAGAGGAGTAATTAAGAAAATATATAATTCTTACTAGAAGAATGATACGATTAATCTTTCAGACTTTATATTACTTTGGTATCTCTCTTCAAAATTTCTACATTTGATTGAAAACTCTGAGCTGTCCGAAGATAGTCGATCTCTGCTAGGTGTTTGGTGACGATTAAAATTAGATTTTTAGAGATTGTGATAGAAATTTTTAAAATTTGTGATTGAAAAGTTGTGAAATCTATGAAAAATGTGATTAATATTAATTGTTTGACTTTGACTTAATTAAAATTTGATTTTAATTCGTACTGAACGGTACCTAAATATGTGAATATGACAATCTAATTATCTGCCAGTAAATAGCTTTTTATCAACCAAACTAACAAACATAGATGCAATGATCAAATTGAACGAACATGAATTCAATAAAAAATTTCAAATGAAGTATAACTTCAATGCTTGGAATAAAATTAAATTAAGTGACCATTGCGAAATTTTGCTACTAGATTCAATCATTCTGACATAACCAGTGTTTTCAACCCTAAAAATATAGTTTTTACTCATTCTGGTGTCAACATGAGTTACAGGCGGGCCCAACGCACCTACTTAATTGTAAACATCATATACTAACTGAATTTTATTTTATTTATTTTTTTTCCCAGAGGATTACAGTGCAGGTTACAACAATTGAATACAGAAACTATGTACAAAGTCTAACTGAAATGGGGGGGTTTTCATTCTACTCTTCCTTTCCTACTTTTCCGCAATTTTTCTTTCTACATTTCGATTCAGCGGCGTTGCTGGCACATTTGGCAAACAGCAACTGATCTAGCATTTGCATAGGTGCAATATTCGCAAGACCAATGTCCTGAATCATCTATGTTTCGAGAACTGTTCGACCTGGATGTAGTTACCTTGCCTCTATTGCTTTTCCCCTTGCTGCCGCCGCCTCCCAGATTTTTCGAGCTACCTGCCCTACTGCAACAGCCTTGGGAGTCTACATCTGACAGACCGTTTTCTAAAGCTCTGACCAAATTCTCAAAGTAATTCTTAGTCACGCTGCAATTGTTAGAATTCGAAAAAATTGAATGAGACAGGATACGAGTAATTTTTTGACATTATATTAAACGAAGAAATGAAAACTGAAGTGACATCAAATTCTGAGTCGAAAAATATAATTTAATGGAGAGCTGTAACTCCATAAATGTTAAGAAATGTCCTAAATGGTCATACTTCTTCACTTCTTTCAACTGCTACCCATTTCTCCCCCTCGATTTTCCAGTCTGGGCTTTCTTTTCCTTGCCCCTCCTCAACCCCACAAAAAAATAAAATAAGAAATCACTCTTTTGGGTAAATTTATTCACATGCCAACATTTCCGCCTTGACTCCCTTTTCTCTATATTCTCCTAATTTTATGATTGATCACAAGAAATCAATTATTTTCTATCCTTGTTCTCTATGGTCTTTAACCAAACATCTCTCTTAAGTTTAAAAAATAATTAAATCAGTTTTCCCTAATTAAACCACAATAATGTGAACAAGATGGACCCTAGAAAGATATGATTTCCTCCCATTAAGACGAATGCATCCTAAACAACAGCACTTGTACCATATATGCCTCTATGACCAGTTACAACATTTTTGTTTAATTCAGCTTTAGAAGTATTAATCAACTCTCAGCTAAGATTCTGTTCAATTTTAAGTAAGCTTCCTATAGATTCTTTGAACTGCATCTCTCAACTGGTACAAGATATTTTTCATAAAATAGTGCATGAACCAGGAACATGACCAGAAATCATCTCAAAGAGGACACTGTCTATCCATTTATAATGAATTTGGGACCGCAACTCCAAAATATATTTAAAATACAAGAACATTCAATGATCAGTCCCACAAAATATTCACTGAAATTAAAAATAGATAAATTTAGATTGATGATATGTTGAAGTCATATTAATTTCCCCACTTTCGACAAGAAACATCAGCAACAGAACCAGTTCAGCTAGAATGCAATCTTTCATGATATTCTATGATTTAGATCTAATGAAGGAAACAGAAAACGTTCATTTGAAGAAACAGCTATAACTGAAGTAACCTGGTCAATCCAGCTAACTTCGTGCGGAACTCGTTAAAGTCTTTTGATGGACCCTCAGCATTGAGATAGCCTTGAAATTCCTTCTCTGCACATTGATGAAGCCGTTCCAAACCAGACTCGGCCTCACCTAAAGAACACAAACACAATGTTAAATCACAAAAAAGGAAAATATAAAATAATATATGAGCTTCCAATTTCATACAGACCTTGTAGGTACTCAAAGAACCGCTTCTTGGCCTGCTCATGCTCGGGTAAATAATATCCATATGCATACGTCCATTTCAAAACCCGTCTACATTCAACAATCTGCGGAAGGCCAATGTAAAGTTAAGAATAAATTATGCAACCGCCTTATAGAAGACCTCAGAGTACCATAATATGTTCCAAGTCAGAGAACATCCTTGGTGACATTTCTTTTTGACCTATCTTTTAAGACTACTGGGGATAAGAACAAGACAGATTAATCTGCAAGGCACCGAATGCTTGAGTTTTCAATAACACTGCTACATCACACTGATGCAGATTGCAGCTATTCAAAGATTCCGTCCAAGGAGAAAAGACTTAATATCAACTTTCTGTTTTGCATAAAGAATCCGAAGATATTGGACATTTTATGATTGTTAACCATGATAAACTAGGTCGTACTTCTATCTATTTGCAACGAACAATCAGTTAAAAGCATGTTTCTACGCCAATATATCTATATTTGAATCTTAAGCAGGAAAGTACAGTGAATTATGATAATGTTGCCAGATGAAACTAAAACAAATTTCTTTAAATCCATCCTTTTGACTTTTTGGAAAGGAGAAGTCCTAAACTTCCTTATATCCACCTTCCAGCGAGAATTGTTACATGTATAGACTGGCTATATGAAATATTCCCTAAAAGGCATCAACTTAGTGCACATTAATGCAGCCAATCAATCCTACTTGTCAAAAGGAATTTGATGTGAAAATTAAAATTTACCTGCAGCCAGGCCTCTACTATGAACTTCAGCTGAGATTCAGGTTGACACTGTTTATCACTCAGCTTTTCCAGCTGCAAAAGAAAATTATCATCAATGCCCTCTGTAATTCACACAAGAATAACGAATGGCTTGAGTAAGATCAGTAAGACATTTCCCTTTCCTCAAGGCCCAATCATTTAACAGCTATCGAGAAGCTAATAATCAACAACTAATGGTTCACATGCCAAATATATATAATTTCTTTTTGACTTGTCTACAATTTGTATTGCAGTTACAAAATTTTAACCACATTCATTTCAACTTTCGCTTTCACAAGTACCAAATAATTCTTAAAAGCATATGCACATTAGTTTCTGTGCCTCAATAATAATAATAATAATGATAATTTTATCCCTTTGTTCAACATTGCATATTGATGGTATAGGTTGTCCAAGGTTGTCCAATAATTATACACCAAATACACAAAAGTATAATACTTGATTAGTACCCCCGAGAAAAATAGATTCATGTGTTGGCCTATGTATCACCCAGAAACATAGAAACATGTCACTAAGTAGAGAAACTAGGAGGAGACTGCTTTATATTTGCTAATATCAAAATAATGAAGTAGTTTTCACATATAGGATATCATCTTCATTCTAATCCATAGTTATCTAAAACCGTAGATTTTACATAAAAGCTGAGGTTTTAGCCCAGTATCACTGCACTAGCTCCTGAGCGCTGGAAAGTAACTGGATCCCAATAGGAATCTACCTACTTCTGGTTTTATGCTAATTAGATAATCCTGCATATCTTCAGGGTTCCTTTTTTTTTTTTTTTCTCCAATCGTTCCAGTGTGTAGTATATATTTCTAATCCTCATTAGAATTTCAATCTTGTTCATCTATTCCCAAAATAAATATAGTTTCACGTCTTAAGACAGATTTGTGTACATGCATCATGATACTTGTGTGTTACAGTAGTCAATGGTATTGTCACTGTTTACCGTGCAATGTAAATGTTCATTAACTTCTTTTTGAGTATAATGAACAGTGCTGATTAAATTCATATTATATGTCATCCCTTTGTATCTTCAGGTATGAATTAATATTACTTCTTGTGACTGTCTATGATCAAATGGACATATTTGAACATGGAGCGACAGATAAATATCAATGCCATTACTTTCGGGAGTTTAAAATTATAATTTATATTAAATACTTAACTCTTACCCAAAACTCTCTGGCCATTGTGGATGGAGAGAGTTTGTTGTAAGGTTAAAGATTTTGACATAACTATTAGTTTCTTAACTTTTATTTCTTTAAAGAAAGATTCTAAGTAGAGAATTTACTTTCTTATTATACATTTAACAGAATGAAGTCAAAAAAAGTACATCACAAAGTTCTATTTGCTCCATTATATTATGGTCCCGCAAGAATGAATTTCTAGCTCTTCCCACTAAAGACATCAGAGTCCATGCCTTCAGCCACAGACTAAGTTCTCCAACATTTCTCCTCTATTCTATTTTCTTAAATCTTCAGCCTTTTTTCAACTTCTTAGTGCAAAAGTTGCAATGTACAAGCTTTGGCTGAAGCCAGGAACCTGTACACACAAGAAGGAACTAGGACTGCTGAAGAGAATGTCCAAAAAATCATCAAGGGTGGATGATTTCCCAATTCACAGTTCAGTTGAACCTTGGTTTTTAAAAGTTCAGGGACCAGAAAAATTTCTGTCCGTGCATTTCTTTCTCATCAGTGAATATCAGAACTCTCTGATTCAGTTTCAGCCTATATCTTCTGATTTATTATGTTCCTGTGATGATAAGATTTCATTCTTTCAGAATGGTGTAGCCTTGTTTAATTTGAAACCTAGTAAAACTTCTTATAATTGAGTCTAATAGAAGTTCATAGATTGGAGACACCATGCTCAAACACACTCACCACATCGATTAAGATTTCAGATTATATAGCTTCTTACTTAAGTTCCTCTAAATCTTTAGACAGGTAATCGTGGAAATAAGAATTCAGAATGCCAACAGAAGCAAAGAAGTTGGATTAAAGATATCAAAAGGACAATAAATGGTTTTAGCTAATCGTGGAAATAAGAAGTCTACTCCATGAAGATCATTACCTGTGCAACCAGATAACAAGATGCAATAAATGTGCTGAAAGCAGTGTTCTAAAAAGCATAAAACGGGGCTAAGCGTGGAGGCGAAACTTCAAGTTTTACAAGCTTAAGCGAGTCTAAACGACGCCTGGAAATAAAACAGTGTTTTCTTATTTTTAATATTATTTTAAATTTTTAATCATTTTAAAAATCATTTAATAATTAAAATGATACATATCAAACATCTAAAATTATAAAATACTATACTTACTTAATAATTCCTATAATTAGTCAATTATACAATTTTCAAGTCTTCAAAATGTAAAAACTACACTATTTTTCATAGTTTCAATTTTCAACTAGACAAGTCCTACTTAAAAGATTTATAGGAACTTTATATATGTTTTCGAAGTTTTCAACAAAATAATAAGTCTCAAGATCGTAATTACATACGTAGATAGCACCATAGTTTAATATTATTTAATTCTTCATCGAATAAAGTCATTTTTAAATTTTGTACGGATAAAGTCTTTTAAAAACTTGAAGTTAAAGTCGGATAAATTTTTTTAAAAAAAATAAAAAATTAATAATTAAAGACGCGCGCATAGGGAAGATGAAAGAGATAAAGGGAAAAATTCAGCCGTTCAAAAATTGAGAATAAACGCTTAGGCACGAAAAGAAGCACTAGGCGAGCGTTTTAGAACACTGGCCAAAAGTAATAAAAATCTATCAGAGAACTACACAATAAGGTAATGAATAACTTATGATGTAATAATAATGAGATGGGATGCATATAGAAAAAAAACATATTAATTAACAAAATCAGCCTTGACGTGAAACAAAAAATTGCTGGAAGATGAAAAGGTATAACACTGATAATTACCAAAAGTAAGCTTAAACATCTATTTGGGATAAATTCATGGGATGTGAATCAGTGCTTGCTTTCATAATTGGAACCATTCAAAGATTCATAACAATCATACAATAAGTTGACAAGAGTGATGAGCAGCCAAAATAATTAGAAAGATTTATTACACGTGACCCAACATGAACTCTGAAACAGGTGAAAGAAGTATATGTAAGCTGCCAAAAGGATTTCTTCCTAAGCTTATTGATATAATTGATTTAAGTAAGTTTCATTATGGCACAAATGAGGAGAAAAGGAAAAGAAAAGATGAATTACGACAATCATAAGGAAAGCTAGGTAAGTTTCCCAAACCAAAATGTTTCTTACATGAACAGTTTGCATTTGATGTAAGTTTTCCAGTGCCCTTTGCCTAGACTGCAAGACAGGTAGAAAGTAACTTAGACTTTGCTTATGATTAAAGAAAGAAAAATAGATAAAACGAGAGACAGTATTTCATGAGGTTTATTGAAACTTTCACAAAGTAATGTAAGAAATTATTAAATCCATGTAACATAATACTCTCTTATCCACAGCTGAGTGTCCTTATTTTCTTTTCGAAACATCTACGGGTAACACTGCCTCACCTCTTTTCCTAAAATAGTTATTTGCTTTCTAAGCATTCACCTAATACACAATGTCTGACAGATTCTTAGCCACACTAATTTTGAGGCTAAGTATTGAAAGATAAACCATATATCAACTTTTGCAACTCTCACTTAGATCCAAGCCAATTCATATTAGCGCATTCAATTTGACGTAGGATACTATGGAACAATTGTGGGAGAAGGAGAAATGAGAAAGGAAGAAAGAGAGAAGAAGAGGGAGAGACTAAAGAGAATTTAGGGGAGAGTATCAATTTTTAATCATATCAAAGTAGTTCCACTTACATCGCACAAGACCCATTTATATAAAGTTTCAACAATCCTATTCTGAGTAGAAGCTATTAAATCAAACCAAAATTATGTTACCTAAAATGCGCATCAAAATTGGAAACTAAATATAATAATATCCCTTCTAATAGTCCATAAAAAATGCTCTCATCCAAAAGCAACACTCATATTTCGTTGTTACGACATGATGACATCTGCAAATAATGCTCCCTTCCTCTGCTAGCTATTTACTTCGCAAAAGTTCCCTTGATACATGACGTCTTTAACAAGGACACTTAGCTACTAATTTCGAGGGTAAAAATGAAATATCACATACTCACTTTTAGAATCAATTAATACTCGAGTCAATTCATATTTTACCCTTTCAATTGTGATTGAGGCAGTATAAGGTAATAGGTTAAAGATACTTTCTTGGGTTGGTTAGCAAGTGAGACTTATTGGCTCGCTTTACCCTCTGCCAAAAAGAAACGTATTAGGGAAAAGTAAATATTGTTCCCATAATAGTTTTGGGGCTTTACAGAAAGAGCACAGGAAGTTTGCATGCTTGGAAATGTTTTGGTTGAGTTTGCTTTGCGTAGAAACTACTTTCTCCAGTAGGGCTTCAGCTTGAGTGTCTCTATATACATTTTTTTTTTTTGAAAGGTAATCAAATTTTTTTTATAAATCAATGCATAATACACGGGGAGTGTACAATCATTTTACACGGGGAGTGTCTCTATATACATATCCTAGAACAAATGCAATGAAATTGAAAAGAAATCATTTTATTTTAAGTTTCTATTTTTTGCGAGCTTCTCTCATTCATGTCCATATTTTTGTTTTGCACTAATTTTTAATAAAAAAAAATTGTCTTATAATGTTCCACAAAAATCAATTCTGTTCAAAACTCTCTAAATAACTATTAGAAAGGTAAATAAGCAAGTTACGAGTGAATGAAGAAAAATAATGTATACCTACCGATTGGTTGGTAGCCCATCTTTCATAATAATGTGTATATCTTTCTAGAGAGTTTTTAGCCATCTCTCTTCGTTTTTCAGCTTCATCAAACTACAAACAAGTCAAAATAAGTTGATACAGATACATGCTATCCCAACAACAGGAGTATGCCAAAAAAACCAGATCATCTTACCACTCCTTCTTGCTTGGCAGCATCATAACGATTGCATGCATAGAAGCCACCTGTTCTTTCACCATGTTCTGTCCATGCACCGAGGCAGAGCCTGCAATGGTATCCTATCAGATGATGTGCTAACAAGAACACCACATATTCCAAAAGATATTGATCCTAGGGGCAGCAAGAAAAGGGGAATAAATTTGTACTCTGTAGCGTTTTGAATTGTTGAAAGATACATGGAGTAACAACAAAAGCAACTTCTTTTTAGTGAAACTTAAAACCAGAAGTCTTCATAGAGCAAAAGCTTTTTAATAATCTACTATTTACTGAAAACTCTAGAAAATATTTATCTAAAATGGGAGAAACAGAACATACCAGCAAAACTCAAATTTACAGGGTGGTGTGCATGTAATATGCATGCAACCTTGGTTCTTCTCAATTGGCCGTTTGCACTTCGGACAAGGCTTGGAATTAGCCAATATCCTGTAATATCATCAGAGGATAAGATTTATGATGCAACTGTACAGAAAAATAGATTATATAAAGAACAGAGCTCACTTAGAGAATGTTTAGGAAGTGTTAATAAATAATTTAGATTAGAAATATAAAAATGCGTGGTGGATGGTACTTTTGGGTCCCTTGAAACTTGTGGTTAATAAGTGGCTGGAATATTTATAAATAGTTTAATAAAAATGAGCCAAACATAGGCTTAGTATAATCAGAAATTTATATCCGGTCAGTGGTAAATTAATTATACAATTATTTGGAACTTTTAAACATGTTATATACAATTCCCACACTAATTATAAAAATTGTAATTGCTTTTTAACCGTCAGAAAATGCTGTAAATTAATTATACAATTATTTGGAACTTTTAAACGTATTATATACAATTCCCACACTAAATTGTAAAAATTGCAATTGCTTTTTAAGCGTCAGAAAAGGCTGCTAACTTGTACTCTGTTTTGTGCGGCATTGCAACTATTTTATCATAATTTATATAGAGAGAAAATAACCTACATTATTTATAAGTTTACGGATTTTTTTTATCATCAGTGCCAAAGGAAATTAATGACAAGCATCCAGAGTAAATTAATGACGAGCATACCCTACTTGTGTTCAAAGATATCAAAAACTGCTTCAAAGCTAAAAACACATATTTTATATATCGAGCCGCCAAAATTGAATGTCTTTCGAGAAACAATATTAAGAAAAATATCTGAATATATAAAACTTGATGACAGCGAAATTGCTAGAGAAAAGCTAAGTGCTAGATGTGCACAAAAAATAGCAAGAAAAAAGGAAGCACATTCACACTTTCAATACTATGATGCTCGGACTCTTCGAAATGGACGGAGTACCCGTGTCGGGCGCGACACGACACGACATGACATGGGTATGGGAATGGGTATGGGTATGGGATATGTGTCGGATCCTTCAAATTTCAACCGGACACTTCGCCATTTTTGCTTCTTTCTTTTTNTTGATGGTTTAGGGTTTTATTTGTATGAAATGAAAATGGGTTCCTTGTAGTGCGTATTACATTAAGTTTAAATTGTAATCAAGTCCCTCATTTTCTATTTTATATAACATTTAGTAATTAACTTTCCATAATTGAAAACTGAACCACAAAATTCTATTTTATTCGTTTTAACCCCTTATTCAATACCCATTTCCTTCTTTGTGAATGATTGATTTTGGTCTATTTAAAATGACATCTTGGGTTAATATAAAAAAATTGAGGTTCGAAAGACGTACCCACGTACCCGTGTTCAAAATTTGGACTCTTTTTAACCATGTCCCCGTATCCTATTATTTAGAAAATAATGGACCGACACTTAGATATATACTCGTACCCAATACCCGTACCCGAGTCCGAGCATCATAGGTTCAGTATACACAATTGGAAATGCAAAAATCAAAGTGTAGATATACAAGGTCATACATCTGAAATGAGAGAACAAAAATTTAAGCAATTTTTAGAACTACAAGCATACACCCCCCCAAAGAAAACACTAGCAAATATCTAGTTTACAAAAAAGGACGAAAGTTACAATAAATAGAAGTTCACCAAGAGCAATCAAAGGTGTCGGTGTGTAGGTTTATAGGAGAGAGCATAATAGCATATTAAACAGTGAGCTTAGGTGGTTGATGCAATGATCATGCCTTGTGCAGCATATCTTACATGAAGGCATATGTCTGAACTACAACTTATCTTTCTTTGTATGATAAACTCTAATCACAATCCGAAGTATATCGGCAAAAATTTCAACATTTTATAATCCACACAAGTCTACCACTCTATATCCGGTATACATGACCATTGTGGTGCAGCTACCCTCTGTTTTTTCTTATTTGCTTTCCTGGTGAGGTGCAGACATATCATGCTCAACCTAATATTTTGAACCAATTGACTATAAGAATTTAGAAGGTACTGAAGATTGTCACTGAATAAGCAATTTGTAGCTAGCTTAATGACGTTGGATGAACTCATAACTCAGATTTATAACAGCATATTTTCCCTTTCAGGAAGATTCAGTAATTACCAATTCATATTTTCAGACTCAGCGCTGTTCTTCAATATCCATGTCGATACGGTTCCACAATCAACTGGCCGATGGGCTTCCTCGGCACACTGCAAGCAATCCCATGAAACAAATTTCATGTAAAAGAAAAAAGTAAGAGCAAGGACATGCAAAGATTATTAAAACAAATGAGAATTTTAAAGAATCAGTGAGACTCACGTTCCAACAAAAACTATATGAGCAACGGCAAGTAACATCATAGCTTCCACCACCAACAATAAAATCTACAGCGTGATCACAGCCTGGAGCAGGACACCATTTGGTCTGTAGGAAAAACCAATAAAAACATTTTAAACTTCTATATCATATGGGACGGGTTCAATTGTTCAAGAGAGACTCAAACAAAGAGAGACATAGGAATGATTATGACTCCTATTATTAATACAAATGAAAAAAGCTCTACAAAGTTCCTGAATATAGATAATCTCCTTAATAAGAAGAGGCTGGATTATTCAAAAAGATAAGAGATATCACATCTATTATATTTAGAGTTCTCGTGTATGGAAATCTAATTGTAACTAGTACAACAAAGTTTCATTACTAAACTAGGCAGGAATAATTATTCTTCGAATTAGAGTTATTCACAGGAGAAAATAAAATACAAGGAAATTCTTTAAGCAGAAATGAGGACTTCTCTGGTATAGCTGTGCTGACTTACTTTCCTATTATTTTCAACAAATGATCTAAGGAAGTAGCGATTATATCTGTCTTTATCATCTTTGGAAGCCAATTTATTCACCATGTCCTGACAAACCGCAGCGCCACAGGATGGATCAGGACAGCGTAACATCAAACAGCCAGGGCCATCATTAATGGCAGTGCTAATATACCCTGTGCCACATAAGGAATAATTAGAAAGTCAGAAGATGGTAGTTAAATCGACATAAACATCATTTAAGCACAAAAAGGAATCTTGTGTGAACATTTGAAAGGGAAAAAGAAAAAAGACAAAAGATAATTTATCATACATAAGAGGACAAGTTGGAGCATGTGTGGCGAATCTTAAAAGTGCCTTTTTCTAAAATTATATGTCTGGTACTTTCAAAAAATGATGCTTTTAAGAACCTTTTAGGATCAGTCAAACATGCTATTGGTTTCTGAAGAGAGGGCAGGGGTATTCCTTCTAAATTGCTATGGACTGTGTGGTTTCCTCAGAAAGGAAATGAAAGAATTAATACATGGAAACAAACCTAACCAAATTGGGGTTCCCCAGTTTGGTTTGCAGAAGAGTGGGCGTCTTCCCTTCTAAAATGCTACAGGTCACGTGCTAAATTATGCTTTCCCTAAGAAGAAAAGAAAGCAACAAGATATGGAAACAACCTTGCCAACACAGGACACAAAAGGCATGACCACAGGCAGCAGCACTCATCCTATCACGAGGATATGATTCAAAGCAGATTCCACAAGTTAGCTGCAGGAGGACTAGAAAAATAAGTTCTACAGGAGATGATAGCAAGAAGAATCCTTTGTAGCACAACTACAACAACGTCCCAATCTATTGCGCAAATCCACAAAACAATTTATACAAGTTCCTCATGATGGATTAATCACCTCCTTAGCATCAGGAAGGGGGATGGGATTCTCTAACAAACCAACAGCCTTACGGACATTTTCTTCATTTGCAAACCATTCATCGTTCACTTTACTAACACTCCTGTGAGTCAAGAACATACCAAAGCATACTTCAGCCCAGAAACTAACAATCTATGTGCTACATAATACTTCCAAAAGTTACTCCATTAAAGGGATTCATCTAAGGCCAATTTACCAGTTATAGCGGAGGAGCAAAATGCTAGCAGCATCCCTTGGTATTGAAAGAACTGTAGATATCTTTGCAATATTTTCCTCTTGCAGTTGCCGAATATCAGCTTCACTCAAAATTGTATAGTTCTGCTCAGGGAAGACATATATCGTGAACATCCAAAGAGTTTAAAAGCGCAAGTTAATAGCACATGGAACTTAAGCAAGAACATTAAGCTCAGACTGTTGCATGCACGTATTTAACAATTGGCGGTTTGCATCAACAGAATAAGAAGTTAAAATCTTTGGTTAGGAGTAAAAGTAAAAAGGAGAAATTTAAAAGTATTTTTCCTTTCCCATATATAAAAGGAAAAATATATAACACATTATACAAATTCTCATAGCAACCAATATATTTAATACTAACAAAAAAGCAGGCAATTGAATTAAATGAAAAAAAACCACAGAAACTTCAAACTTTGAGCCAATGTCTTCTATTTCAAACTTAAAACATCCATTTAATCCTATCAAGTCATGGCAAAACATCGTTTCCAATTTCATATGTGAGTTACAAGTTTAAATGCAAACAAAGTAGTCTCTCATAAAATTCGTTCGAAGCAAGTGACATCGATCAAACCAGCAGTAGCTTAAACAACCAGATAATCCCCACCTAGAACTTGGCCAGCTCCAGACTCATGAAAGCAATCCAAGTATTTTCAGTCCATGTATCCTACTTCAGGGTTACAATACATTCATTGGTGGAACAAGAAACCCAAAGCTCTTTTCTATGTCATTCATTTAAAAGAGAATGCTATATATTTTAAGCATATAATTCAAACCTTTTGATTTTAGCTTAAAAAAAAGAAACACTTCAACTCCAATAAATCATTGGCCACGAATACCATGAAACGTTTATAAGACTATTAAGACAATGAACAAGTAAAAATTTCCCATTGTTTTCCATATCATTAAAACTAGCCTATGAATGATGCAAACTTTTTTCCACACCTTGTGAACGTACAAGATATAACAGTTTATTTATCAAGATCCTCGTAATTAATACCTAAATCCTTGACTTAAATATCATACTTGGCCGCTCGAGATAATCACCATTCCTAAAGAAAAATATAGTAAAGAATTGATAGCCATTAAAAATTCGATCATTACCAATATATTCGTCAAATTATTGGGAAAAAAAAAAGCGCACATCAGTTTAAAATAAGCATTTCCAATTGTCACTTATCACACAAAAAAAGAAAGAAAAAAAAAACAGGTGCTAATATAAATTGCGACAACCTGCGATCGATGATGGTGGTGGTGGTGTGAATGGGAGGGGGAGAGGTCGTCGGAGTCATCCGAATCATGGTCGATGAAGCCATCGTAATCCATGATGACGTCATACAGGTCGTCATCATCTCCTCCGCCGCCGTAGAATTCGTCGTCGGAGTTCGAATCGTCCATCATCAGCTCCATCTCGTCCTCCGATTCCATTTCCTCTCTCTATATAAATATATAGATACAAATACTTGTATTTGACGTCTGTATATGCAAAGAAAATGAGCGAGCAGAATAACTTATATATGGAAGCAAGAAAAAATTTTGTGGAGGTCACCTAAGTTACACGTTTCTCTCAAGTTGGTTGTTCAATTTCAATTTGATTGCTCAACTTATATTTTTGACAACACTATCGATTTTGTGCTAAAGAATTTCTATTAGAAGGTGAGTTTTCCATAGAAGTGGGGCATCGGATAGTTTGATTCGTAGAACTAAACCGATTTCCATTCAAATTGTGAAAATTGAATGATTAGTTTTATGAAAAAATAATCAAAAATTGGAACCGATCATTTTACAATTCAAAAATAAATTATAATATAAGATGATGTGTAAAGTTTCTTATTTTCATGATTTTTGTTATAAACAATAAAATAATAGAGTATTATGAATACGTGTTAATTCATATGAATAAAAAATTGAAGTTTTAGTTTCGTAGTTATAATTTAGAATAAGACTAGAATCGCTTGGTTTCTCGGTTATAAGCCTTAGGATCGAATCAATTTTAACTAAAATCAAACTGAACCACTTGTTTCAGTAGGTGACATATCTGAATTTGGTCTAAGTCGGGTAGTTTCAAGTAAAAATTTCCACTCCTAGTAACAAGTGATACTCATTGTGTTCGTAAGTTACAAATTCTATTGTACGAGACATTAGCTTTAGAATTATTCCTGAAGTACAGGATTTTTTTACAGATTTTATACAAAATTTTAAATTTTATCTCACATATTGGTGGCCCCACATGATTAATATATTGACAAAAATCACACCCCACCAACCTATGTTCTGAGTTGTCTGACAAATGTAGGATTTTAAAATCTTGTACGTGTAGCATTGTTAATAGTTACATAGCATAGTCAATGAATGAAAATAAAAGTCGTGTGAATATGTTTAAACAAAAATATCATTTGGATGGTCAAATTGAGATACATTGAAGGTGGGTGACCAACATAAAACAGAATTGTAAGTTAAATGGCCTCCATCGAAATTTTCCATATGGAAGCATATGTATAGACGGTGGAAATGAATGATTCCTTGCTTTATAATTGACGGAAGAGGCACAAGTCTTGATGCACAAAGTATCAAATGTATTACGACATTAAGGTCCAGTTTGGCAAAGGCTATTCGGACTAACGTGAATAATAAGGATCTTAGACTTCATAAGATAGTATCGATGGTCAAATTTCCCCGTAGGCATCTTTCAATACTCCGCCCACAAAATAATTCGATACTGAATTATTGTTGTCCAACTTAAGCTTGTCCATCGTTGCCCTCTTTTGAGGG
Organism: Fraxinus ornus; assembly: GCA_903798235.1. NCBI lineage: Eukaryota > Viridiplantae > Streptophyta > Magnoliopsida > Lamiales > Oleaceae > Fraxinus > Fraxinus ornus. The sequence goes on from CAIGRF010140434.1 coordinate 44,282, forward strand.
ATTCAATTAGTTGGAGGGTTTGGTGACAATGACTTATCATGATAGGTAGATAATAGTCTTGCACCTTATGCCATCATTACTTTTCTACGATTAGTTGTTGAGGGTGGAAACACATTTTCAATCATGTTATGATTATGTTTTTTATATAACGTTTCACATAGGTTGATGTATATGGATGTGTCATTGTCCTATATGATTTGAATAAAAAGAACCTTTTGACTAATTCAAGATACCCTCTAAGTGATCCGTCAAGATAGACCCCTAAGTGATCCGATTGTATTTTCAAATTGGCACCAATAATTATATTTATGATTATATTACAAATTAATTTTTTCATTAGATACAATGTGAAATGTTACACGTAAAATGGTCTTCGTGCCCCAATTCCATCGTGGTCATTTGACCTGTACAAGATATCGAGTATGACAATCTCAAAGTTCGATTTTACAAGTTATTTTCTAGGCGCTGCACAAATAATACTTGAGAAGTAATCTAAGGGCGCTGCAAAAATGAAAGAAATGAAAGGAAACAAGAAATATAATGTAAGATTCTCTTTGTTCTAGGAAATGCACCTGCAATATGCACAAGATTCAATCTCCCACAATACTTGAGTAGGTTCATCTATTGATAATAGAGTTTGTTCTAAAATCCACTATTTGAAGCTTCACCAACTTTGTTCATAACGTGTTCAAAGAAACAAAAATTACTACACATATTTGCATAACCTCGAGATTCAAGGACTGTTATCCTCCTTCACATCAGCATTTTTTGAAGTTGCATTCTGTGCAGTTCTTCTCATTGTCTGGATTTGATGAACATATTCTGTAACTACGATATGAAACTTCAGGGCGACCTTACTTGTAGAAGAGACATTAAGACCAGCCAACCTTAGAGCGCGTGCCATTTGCTTTTCAGCCTTTTGGAAGTGGAGAAAGCAATAAGAAGGAATAGTTGATCTCAGTATTGGTTTTCCACATAGTATTAGCACTTAAAAGGGTATCATAAGGTCAAAATTCAAATCCCACAGCAGCCGTTATTTTCTTCAAAAGAATCCAGTGTAAGAATTGTTTCTGGGTAATTAAATGAAAAATCAGCAATCAAGTGATAATTTAGTAAATTCATTAGGAAGATGAGAACGCCATTTGTTGGTGCGGGCTTTATGTATGCGCGGTAGAATCGACAAGAACAAAGTTTAATTCGCAGGAGCGTGATTAAACATTATAATTATTGTTGGAATTTTGTATCGGAA